>JABSTQ010008773.1:0-46754 GCA_013358835.2 Ixodes persulcatus
ACCAGAGAGTCGGCGCCAGCTCCAGAGCAAGTCGAAGTGGAGGACACCTCCGGCCAACAGGAGTTGTTGACCACGGCACCCTTGTACAGCAGGCCGCGACGACAAAGAAGAATGCCCGGAAGATACAATGACTATGATTTGTACTAGAGTTATCTGTTATAGTATTTCCAGAACTATGTAAATAACTGTGCATTATTGATGAAATTTATGTTCTAGTTACTGGGGTTTTGTTTGTTTTAAGGGTGAAAATATGTTGTGTATAGAGGGCGCTGAATTCATGCATTATAAATTGTATATAAGAACACCACCATCGCCATAAAGATCAGTCAGCGTGCAGCTCCTGTCTCGTGTCAGTCATTGTCCTGCGGCCTTTCGGCCGCGTTCGCATGCCTACACCACAGAAACTTTGAAGTTGAAAAAAAGGGCACAGGAGAAGCATTTTTTCGCTTCAAAGTTTCTTATTTGTTTCCATCAGTCTCCTGTTTCATGTAATTTCCTAAGAAAAACTTCCGTATTTTTTTTATTTAGTGAGTTTGGTTGCAAGTGCTCTTGCTTAGAATAGAGTTTAATTGGCATAAAAAGTCCTGGTATCTTCTCCACTCTGTATCAAATGGGGCCACTAAGCTGGGCATGTGAAGTAATAAGGTATGTTTCAACAACAACAACCTGGTAACTTCTCCATGGAGGCAGTGACTGCCAAGTCACTCCCGCATAGGTCGTTCAGGCACTCCATGGTAGAAGATATGCAGGCCTATACACAAGAGATTTAAGAAAGACGAGAGCAAAGCGAGCTCAACAAAGTGGAAAGTTGGAAATAGAAAGAAATTAAAAACAGGCACGCACAGCACGTGCATCGCTGGTATGGCCAAAGTGTGGCAGATGCCATAGATAGCCATTACACATTTTCGTCACGCAACCGAAAACTTGCCTGCCATTTGTTCAGTAGCCAGCAAAGCGCCATTATTTCCAGTGTCTCGCAATGAACAGCAAGATGAGTGTGCTTTCACTAGTCTGCTCACATGCAGCCTGCAGAGGCCAGTCGGAACAGCAGTGCTTCAAGGCCAACGTTGCTCAGAATGTTGCGTTGTTGCGGTGGCGAGTCAATCAAAGTACAGTGCAAAGGATATTCATACCAAAGGGAAAATTCTTTTATGTGAACTCATACGACTTCGAGGCCTTAGCAAAGCGAAGAAAGGACTTGCTAGCAGACACGAGGTGCAGTGCAGAGCTGCTGGCTTAAAAGGGTACGAAAACCAAAACTTAAATATACAAATTTCGTTCAGAAATGAGTTATGCATGACAGATAATAATTGTAAATCATAATCGCACATTTGTGTTTGTTTGAACGACTGGCTATATTTTTCGTTCCATTAGGGTGCACTTCAGCAAGCGCTCAAAGAGAAGCAAACGGAGAGCGCAATACATCATAAAAAAATCTGTCACAAAAAAAAGAGAAAAGATCATTTGTGACGTAGTAAGGCTGGCTTGGTTATAAGCTCTGCCATTGGTGATGTTGTGGTAGCCTCAACGCGTTACAACCAAGCTGCTTGAAGGACCCGCAGAGTGACGAGCGCTTAGCGTGCGAGGTCAGTCATGCGCATCGTGTTTGTGTGGCCCATTCCAATGACGCTTCAGGACGATTTCCATGGGAACATAAACTTGAACGACACAAGTGAGGATGAGCACACCGACACCGCCCCCTCTGTATTCATTTCGGAAAGGGGATTCAGCCTGCGGCCCTACCAGCACGACCCCTTGGCTTCGTCTTCCCCTGAAGCCAATGATGAAGGGCCGGACCAGCGACCTCCTGCCTGGCGTGTTGGTAACGCAAATCGGTAAGCTGTCCATTTAATTCTCAGTCAACAAATACTACTTCTTTCCTTCGTATATAATGATGCGCGGTTAGGGGGCGTAACATACATTGCAGCAGCAAGACGCTGTTATGATACGAGGTTTTTCTTTTCCGTGGAAGCCAAAGTTATAGGCGCTGGTGCTTTCAGCCACTTTGAGTGCCGATCAGAGATGTGCATGCACATATAGGCGCCCGTGCGCTTGCGCATGTTTTGCTGCAATCTTTTTGGTGCCGATCAAGTCTGTGAAACAAACTTCTATCACGTCGAGACGTTCAGCGTTACTGAAATAGGAACTAATGCGCAGGCGAGCGCAACATCGTCTCCAATTTGGGACACTCTTGAGTTTGTCCCCATTTGTTTCTACGTCTCTAGATTTTATTCAATATGGCCGTCTAGTGTTTCGTGTGAATTTGGTGCTTAATTAATTTTGATGTGCATACATGCCACCAGCATTCTCTAAGCAAAATTTATCCTAACAGTTGCTCCTGCAGCAACAGCTGCAGGCCAATGCCGACGGAAGACGAGTCTGTTTGCTGCTTCGAGATTGAAGAAATGGGGCAGCTCTGCAATGACCAGGGGGTACTTTGCGTCACGAAACATCCATTGCTCGAGCTATACTGCTCGAACAAAGATATTCTCGACCTCGCCTACGTCAAGCTATCATACTTCTGCCCCCGAGATGCAGGAAACAGGGCTGCGGAAGAGTATGTATGTTTTTCGTGTTTTCTTAGTCGTTTTAGAACACAAATTTTATTACTTTATACGACAGTTTGCATAAACACAACTTAGTAGTTCATGCGACACAGTTTGCACAAACGCAGTATCTGTGCCGTGCATTTTATAATATGAATAGTCGCATCCAAAATCAAATCTCAGTCGCTTCTACCTCGATAGCTGTCACTGTTGAGCAAAGAAAAATAACGGCAGTGTGCATTCGCACTAACTGTGCCTCACTTTTTGTATGTCAACACATTCTATTCTATTAGTAGTGAACTCGTTCCCCAAGTTGTTAAAGACAACACCCTTAATTTCACAGCTCCACCGAAAAAATTTATTTCTCAATTTCCTGTGATGACAATCTCATCTGTAACCATCCATAACATAACACAATATCAATAACACAATGAAATGGTCGGAAAACTAAAATACATTGGTGAAAGAAAACAATCCATTGAACAAAATGAAAAGAGTGGCTTGTTCGAGCCTACATTATGGCTTTTGGAACATTTTTGCATTTATCCGAGTTCTTTACGAAAGTAAAGAAGCCGACGAGCGCCAGAAGGGGGAGATGTTTCCTCTAATGGGCTTCATACTGCCTGCGGTACGACTTCTCGTGGCGGGAAGCTACTAAAAGGAAGATAAACGGTACGAGCACTCTAAAGGCTGGAGGCTGCTTACACGGGGTCCTCAAGCCGACGCCGTAGGCATTTATTTGTATACAATGCCGTTTCAACTTAGGGTGGCGGTACATATCTTAGGAAAGGCGCCCGCTACCCCTTGTCTCCCCTTGGCGCCGTCTTTACTTTTTGAGTTAAGCGCGGCTTCTGTGGATTGACGTCAGAGCTTTCGCGCGGCTTTGCAGGAGCGAATATGTGTGTGTCGAACGGAACAGAGGCGGGGCTTGCTGGTTTGCAACTGCGGCTTCGAATTCCCTAACTAGGGACCTGGGGAAAACGAGCCCTTTCAAAGATGCGACTATACATAAATTAAATCGACAGTGCCTGTGCCCGTTCGAGTGAACACCGACTCCCAAACATTCATGCTGCAGTCGTGATCGGCCTTTAGCCCAGTTGAGATTCGCCGACCGGACAACCGCTCTGCCCCATCATACCTCTGCACCTGTCCTCTCGACCCTGACGAATGAGCTAACTACCCAGAAACAAGTGAGTGTTCCTTTCATACAGAAAATATCCAGACGAAGCGCAATTGAATATAATTTGGAAGGATCCATTGCTGGTTTAAGGTCTTGTCTAAGTTCAAAAGTTATAGTTACCGAACTGCAACATGCTTTCAAAAATATTCAACAATTATTCGCTTTCGTTCTCTCGAGTTCCATCCAGAACACGTGAAAACATGAGTATGGGTTGGCAATGCCGCATGTGCTGCGCTCTGGACATTCCAAATATACGGCGAACAACCGACGAACTTGCCTGGCAGCGTTCGTTTCGCTTGCTGCGTCAACAGTGTTTTGACGCCGCGAGCAGCGTCGAAGCCGCCGGGCCGTTTTTGTCGCTTGTTTGCAACGTACTCGCTTTATTGAAGCAACCGGCGACAATGAAAAGTATGTTTTAAAACCACGTTCTGGATTTTGGCACTGAATATAAAGTTCTAACTACTATGCTAAGCTTAATCTCAAAGAACAGCCGAGTTTTAGATTAAAACGTTTTTCGCATTGTCATTAGCTGCATGAGCTTCCTCCGTATAGTTGGCAAAGGTTGGCTGTCCGTGCATGCTCTGCGGGTGTAACGAGAATATATAAATATTCAAGCAAAAGGAGCCCAAAAGTTGTAGCCCCGCCGGGGATATCTGAGCCATCAAGTTACACTGTCTGCAATTGTCACAGCCGCTATAGCACCAAACATTCATCCCCAGTAGTTAAACTTCTTTTTCTATTTCTAGCGCGCTGCCACGCGAATGGAGTAATCCTGCTTCCTATGAACTACAAAATTCCTTGCGTTATGGTGTTCAGAAAGGATAGTGCCATCACAATTTTCTAGATACTTACCTCTAGCGTGGTTACCCGAAAGGTTTTAATTCAGAGTTCATCCCCGACAGGCAAACCGATACAAAAGCTCTCAAGATCTATATTATGTTATCAGAGTTTAGTAAAAACGATAACTCCACAAAAAAATATAAACACTCCCCCCCCCCTCCCGCCGCCCCCCCTAAAATGGAGGTCTGAATCCGCCCCTGATCTGATCGCCCAGCTTGATACTCAGAGAGATAGGTGTTTATGTTGACAGCGTAATAATTGGCTACGTTGCACTTGAAAAATAAATTTAACATTCCTTTCGATTATGTGTGGAAGGGGGCATCACTCTGACTATACTCTGTTTCACTCATACAGTGCTGTCAAAACTAGCAGCGCGAGAATGTGGCTTTTTCTGGTGGCTCAATAGCACGAGACCAAAAATGAATGAAATGCCAGACACCCATGCTTTTGTGCTACTAGGTTCGACAGTAATGTGGATTAACTGTAAAACAGGTAATGGTGCTTTTTATTTCCAGAGTCCCATTTAACACGTGCTGTTCAGAGTTGCAAGCACACCTCCCTGCTCAAGCCTCTAACCTTGGCACTGCCACAGTGGCATCTTGCTCCCCACATTTTCTTGGTAGTTTTACCATGAATGCACTGTTGGCACTGGGTACAACAAAGGGTTGCATCACTCTATGCAATATGCACACGAAGGCAATCCATGTGTGCGTAGTTCTGGCGTCCTGAAAGTAGGTCTTGGTCATAATGAATTTTACACTAAAACATTAAATCCAGTTCACACGAATAATCTCGCAAGTGGGCTCAGTATGTCGCCATAACTGCCTACGCTAAAGCAGACAAAACGATGCCGAATCGTGCAGCGTCAGGGCGACTGCGTGAGTTTAAAGCGGCGGCCAGGGCCGGTTTGCTCACCTTGCGGCCGCGGCTGCGGCTGCGGCCAAGAGGGATTTTTCTGTCACGTGACCAGCTCCATGGGGACAAGGAAGTACCTAGCGTCCCTGCCTAATGGCGGAGAAATCCGTATCGCTTCAAGCACAAAAACCTAATTTCGCTCGCAGAAATTGACTGCAGGGACTTTCAACTGGAGTCCAATTGACCGCCCTTTTATACTGTAGGAGCGGCAGGTGAAGTTACGGCCAAGGAGGTTAAATATGAGCCAAAATAAATTTAAAAAACACGCGAGATAGAAGCGGTGGCAGTATATTTATATACTGGCGCCAGCGCCGGCGCCTCCCGCTTTCTGCTGTGGTCGAGAGGTTAAAGCGCCTGTACTTTACGTCGCGGCGTGAAAGGCCCGGGTTCAAATCGCGCCAGAAACGTTCTCTTTTTTTTTTTTGTATTTGACTGCACTCTCACTAAGAATGTAGACAAGGCCCTATGAGCTCTATAAAATCATTGGGCGGGTAGTTTTGACTCACCAGTTCGTTGTTCATGGCCACGGTAGAGCGCATACATGTCTCTGGCTTTCTTTACCAATTTCCACCACGCCTCCTGCATCTGCCGTACACGCCGCGGAAAGCTGACAATATCTTTCCATGCCCGTCTCTTCATTCGCCAGGTAACTGTGCTGCTGAATTCCTCTAGAATTTGTCGTTTCCGTTTTCGAACTGCTCTAATTAATTCCATTTGTTGATCCAAATTCTTTTTAGGTGTTTGCGTTAGAGAGAAGGTTTGCGATGTCGACGCCTGATTTATTTTTGAATTCGGTTGTGATCGTCTGCTATTCTAACTAAAATTCAACAAGTAATGTGTTAATATCACAAAACGATTGCCACAGCAAAAAGTAAAGAGTAAAAATATACCTTTTATCACATTCCATGCAAGTAAAAGTATGATCTCTTTTATTTCGGTTTTACTACTTTCTCAGACGTTTGACTTGCTGCCTTGCCTGTAGGATTTTGCTCAATCAATGCATGCAGAGCTGCTAGTCTTTTTTTCTTTTTGCTTATTTTGTAGAAGTTTTTTTTTTCTTTAATTGTCACAACTGCAGTTTTTATTAGTACTAAAAAGGCTTTTCCTGTTATTGAAAGGAGTCGTAGCAAGAGCGTTGCATATTTAAAAACATAAAATTGCAGTTGCTGGAGAAAGTATGCTTGTTTCGGCTCCGTTTGTGTGAAAGCCATACCGATATTGTTACCTTGGTTTTCTTTTAATGAACATTATGAAACGATTGGATTAGCGCGTTAACTTGCCTTGATCTTTATTTTTTTCTTCCCGGTGTTTCAATTGAACAGGCAGGACAAACAGTAAAAATAGAGTAAGGCGCAGTAGTGCAAGTGGATGATTCGTAAAAACAGATCACAATTAAAAAGTGAGACACGCGCAAAATACACACAAAAAAAGTTGCTAGCGCGATTTGAACCCGCAACTTTCACGCCGCGACGCGAAGTACCAACGCTCTAACCTCTCGACCACAGCAGAGAGTTTTTTTTTTTTCTTTATTGGACCACAGCAGAGAGCGCGAGCCGCCGGCGCTGGCGGAGGTATATAAATATACTGCCACCGCTTTTCTCTCGCGTGGTTTTTTCTTTATTTTGACTCATGTTTACCCTCCCCGGCCGTAACTTTACCTACCGCTCCTACAGTATAAAGGGGCGGTCAATTGGACTCTAGTTGAAAGTTCCTGCAGTCCGTTTCTGCGAGCGAAATTAGGTTTTTGTGCTCGAAGCGATACGGATTTCTCCGCCATTAGGCAGGGACGCTAGGTACTTCCTTGTCCCCATGAAGCCGGTCACGTGACAGAAAAATCCCTCTTGGCCGCAGCCGCAGCCGCGGCCGCAAGATGAGCAAACCGGCCCAGAGGTGGATGTCTAGTCAAAGCAGTCCGCGGCCGCACGAGCCACAGTTAAAATTAAAAAGATATAAGGGTGGTGGCCAAAGAGAACGAGAAAACAGAGCACAGCTGCCACCACGTTTTGTGGGAATTCATAAGCCATCCGTTTGTGTAAACAGCTGTGGTTTGTGAAAAGACGGTTCACAATGTGGCTACAGCTCGTTAATTTCTAATGCATTTAATGTTTCATGCCACCTTCAGGGAGCGAGAAAGGACTTTCAGTTTGCTGTCACTATCTTTATTTTAGGACAAGAAAAAAAAAAAGTGTGGGTCATAACTGACCGAGCAACCCTTGTAGTGTAAAAGTGGGTGCGGGAGGGAGCTGAAGACGAACTGCAGAGAAGAGAGAGAGGGACAGCGGACAAGAGTGGGCAGGCAGCCAGGGTAGATGGACTCTCATACAGTGCGGCTCTACAGCGACCGAACACGGGAGGCGAAGAGGCTCCAAGGAACGCTCGACAGGCAGCCAAGGGAAAGGCGGCTGGAGCAGGGGGGCAGGTGATCGTGGTAGGCAGCTCCAACGTGGCCAGGCGCAGAGAGGGGATAAGGAGCAAGGTGAAGGACGACGAGAGGGTGAAAGTGGTGACCCGCCCGGGAAAGAGAATGAAGGAAGTAATGGAAAGTGCGGCGGCCATACTGCAAGAAAATAAGGCGGCACAGAGTACTGAACAGGGGAGGAGGGGATCTGGGAACGCACATTAGGGAGGGAGTCCGACAACTCAGAAACGTGAAAGAGAATGCGCACATTGTGCTGTGCACCATCCCGGAGATAAGGGGGCATACCGAACGGACCGAAAGGGAGGTAAGGCAAGCCAATAATGTGATTGAGGCACTAAGATTTTAGCACGGATACGAAGTGATGGACATCAACAGGGAAGTCCGCCAAAGGAGTCCGGTCCCCACTTTCCAAAGGGATGGGATCCGTTATGGTGAGCTCACAGGAAGACGGGTGGGACGAAGAATGGGCTGCAGGGCAAGGGCTTTTTTGGGAGCCTGCGAAGTCCGGGAGAAGAGAGGGATCCGGATTTAGAGCTGGAAGGTGGGGACAGGGAGGGCGGGAGGAAGCCTCGCAGGAATAGAAAGAAGAAAATAAAGAAACAGCTTAATATTGGTTTTATAAACATGCAGGGAGGTAGAGACTGAAATGGGAAGAGATTGAGAAGCAGTTGGTGGCGGAAAACTTTCAGGTGTAAGGATTGGCAGAGGCCCACCTTAGAGATATGGAGGAGCCACCATACTACATAGCGGATTATTTTTGGCTGGGATGCAACAGGAGTAGCGCAGAATGAAAGGGGGGAGGGATAGGAGCATTGATCAAAGGGCAAGACTGGGAGAGGGTGAACAAGGGATGCAAAGAACACCTTAGTTGAAACGACAGATTACGGGTTTGAACACACTACTAAGATTTTTCTACTTGAAAACAGGAAGGAATTCAAAAGAAGAAAATGCACAGCACTTGTCATGCATAGCGAGGAATGTCAGAGAAATTTGTTTAAATAGGAAAATAATTATCACGGAAGATATGAAGGCCCATTTATAAGATTTTTATGAGTACACAGACACAACAGGGAGAATGTTGCAAGAGTTCTGTGATGCTCTGAATCTAGTACTAGTTAATGTTCAGGTAAAATGCGATGGAAAAATCATATGGAAGAGAAACGAAACATTCGTTAGTTGGCAACTGACCACTAACTTCTTAAAATCTATTTACAAGCGTTCTTTTAAATTTATGACCATCTGGTCTGTATGTATTGTGATTTATAATGTTCTTTGGCTTCGTTTTTCTGTTCTCCAGGGTGCTTTTGGCTGTACCTCAGGGAGAAAGGGTACAGCTGCAAGCAAAGGGCAGAGTTTCACAAAAATGTGCGGAAGCACCTCTCAGAGAAACTGTCGAACCTCCGTCGGAAGCAGAACTCGCAGAAGGTGTCGGACGTTCGTCGCATAAGAGGTGAGTGCAAACAAAACTTTTTTTAACCTTAATGTATTTAAAGCTGAAAACACATGCAACAAAAAAGAATATCGCACGATGGTTGCCGCAGCAACCGTTGTTGGCGTCTATTCGTCAGTGACAAAAAAAATCAATGGTTGCATGTCTTTAAAAATGTGCACAGACACTATGGTCAAGGGCTTTAAATTTTTTAGTGCCTCACAGATTGTCCTAGGCTTTTTCGGAGTAACAAAATTTCTTTATGTACTGCAATTAGTGTACACGCCTACAATTTACTTGACTGTACCTTGTCAGATATTTATTATGATTTTTTCTTTTTGATTCCAGGCTCTCCTAATTCTCTTTAGAGAGGCCCATAGTCTGCAAGTTCACAGCATATAAATAAACAGATCAAAATATTGCACCTTGTTTTACTTTGTTTCTATACACCATCATTAATAACTGCATGTAGTCATCCATATACTAAATAGCTTCACGTGAGCGGGTATTTTTGTTTAAGGAGTGCTTACAAAATAAAGTATCAATTCCAATAAAAAAAAAGGATCAGAATCCCGTAAACGACAGTTCATTGTGATTGAGATTTATTTGTGCTTTCCCGCCCTGTCGCTAGTGATCTCCGAACTTGACTGCTTTTTGGAATTTTCCATCAGACCACCATGGCAAAGACATAATAACAAGAGTTTGTTGGTGTTGATGCGCTCCCCCTGGCACCTTCACGTGGGCGAGTCCTGACGTCAGCAGTAATTAGAACGTAAGCCCTCATAAAAAAAAATGCCCTCTCATGTTGGGTCTATTTAGTGTTTGTGCGACTCTACCCAATTCATACACAATGTAATTGTACAGTGCACGACGTTACCATCTAAATGGGATTATAGCACTCAAATGACCAGCCCTAATTAACTGGGAACATAAACACTTCAGTTTACCTCTTGCTGAATTTGGCCTTCAAATAGCATTGTGCACCGTACGATTCACCACTTACTTAAATGGTGATCCAAAAAACATCACTATTACAAGCTTTGGATAACCATAAAGTCATCAAAAGGTCACAAATTATGACGGACCATTCAACCACTGGGCCATCAAACCACCAGGCCAAACCACCAGCCCATCAAACCATCACGCCATCAAACCATTAGACGTCCCAAAATACGTCAGACCATCAGCCTGATGGACCATCAGGATTTTTTCTGATGGTCTTTTCGATAGGGTCATGTCCTCAAAGCTGTATAACAGGCTAGGGAGTATGGAAATAGACGAAGAAGGTATAAAAAGCTTAGGGAGTGACCACAGAAGAATCAAAATCAAATTTGGTGCCTGAGTAACAGAGCTAAAATTTCAGGAATGGGAAGGTAAATCGACTCTAAACGAAGATCAATTACAAGAAGTATCCAAAAATATTGAGAACATAGTATCCAGCACCAGAAAGAGAGTGGACATATGAAGATTTAGTGGAAACATAGTTTAGAGGATTAGTTAGAAAAGTACCGAGGTAAGCGAAGAGGAAAGAGGGAAAAAGCGCAAATCTAAAATCTGGTGGGATAAAGAGGTTAAGGCAGCCATATCACGACATCAAGGCACCAAAGAAAAGGGGAGCAACCCCGGACGAAGTAGCAGCAAAATGGGAAAATGTTTTGCATGGAAAAGAAGAGGCATCAGCTCTAATACAGACCAAAATTGGCAGTGCAGGGGTTCAGTGGATGATGGAGATAAATCAGAACGACAGAAATGCAGCAAAAAGGTTTTGGGAGCACATTAAGGCGCAGGGAAAAAAGACGGAGTCGTGCCAGCACTCGTTCACCACGTGGGAAGGAATGAAGGTTGAGGGGAAAGGGGCTCGAGAATACATCAGGAGGACAATTGAAGAAGCTGATGATGATGATTAGGAGTTTATTGGCGCAGCAGCAACGAGGGCCATAATGCGCCAAACTTTACGTATTTAGAGCATACTATAACAAAAGTTTACTTTGAGGTAACATATTTAGAAATGGTATAAATATCCAGTTTGTTTTAAAAAGTCTAAGACACGGCTGAAAGGAACTAAAGGTTTATCGCCAAGCAAAAACGAGGGATGAAATGGGAGATGATCCCTAAAAAGTTTGAGAAAACATGATTGACGGAGTGGTTGATGGGACGAACAATGCCACAAAATGTGCAACACGGTCAGAAGCTCTCCACAATGTTCACATAGTGCAACATCTTCACCACGAAGCAGATACTGATGTGTCACACAGAAGTGACCTTTTCTTAGACGGCACAGAAGAACCTCCACACGACGTTCCCTGTTATAAGAGCTCTCCCAAACGCCCAGAACGGGCTTGATAATGTAAGTTTGTTGTTGCTCTCTGTATCCCATTCCAGCTGTCATTTGAGAAAAATAGATTTTTTCAGAAGTGGTTTCAAATCTTGGTAGGGTAAGCAATTGAATGTTATTGATGAGCCTCGGGCAGACACGGCCAATTTATCCGCCTCTTCATAGCCCAAAATCCCAACGTGGCTTGGCACCCAGCAGAACTTAATGTCCCGACCGTGTCGCAGGGTGCTGTTGATCTTACCATGCAGATGTTGTGCAAGGAGGTTCTTTGTGTGCATCAAGGAGGATACAGCCAGTAAGGCACTTTGTGAGTCGACAAAAATTACAGCTTTCATTATACTATTGTCGAGTATATGCTCAACCGCTAGTAAAATAGCATAAAGCTCTGCGGTGAAAATGCTTGCCCTTCAGTCAACTTGTGTGACTTTGCTGTAGGAGGCGGAATACACAGCGCACCTTACAAAAGACGACGATTTGGACCCATCTGTATAAAACTCCAGGTAGCCTGCATATTTTTGTTGCAAGGAGAGGAACTCCTGCCAGAGGATTTGTGGTGAAATGACCCTCTTACTATATTTTGCAAGTGACCAGTCACAGAAAATCGGCAGAGCATCCCAAGGAGCAACCCTATGAGTGTTTTTAAGCAAGGGAATCTCATGGAGGGGGATATTAAGGGATTGACAAGTACTTTGCAAACGGAGGCTGAATGGTCTAACAATGCTCGGCTTCTTTTCGAAAAGCTGTGAACTTCTGCAAGTATGAAGGGCACTGTAGGAGGGATGTTTTCGATTTGAAAATACTTTGTAAGCATAAGAGACGCTGAGGTACTGCCTCCGTTTCTCGAGGGACATTTGATGCGTATCAGCATACAAACTTTTCACTGGAGATGTGCGAAATGCACCTACAATTGAAGAAGCTTTTTCGGAGTTGGAACCAAATGAAAAACTGGAGAGCACCAATTACAGTAATGTGCAGGAGGAAGAGAGAGCCGAAACAATGGGAACTACTATAGGAGAATGGGACAGAGTGGAAAGTAAGATTCCAGCAGGAACAGCAACAAGTCCAGATGAGATTCCAATCAGACTAATAAAGACCCTAGGTAAATCAAGCAAATTAAAGCTAATACAGGGGATAGACCAAATAATTAAAGGGGTTGGAAATGATTGGAAACTAAGCAAGATGAGACTAATATATAAAGGCAAAGGTAATAAAGATAATATTAAATCATATCGCCCAATAAAAGTAACTTCGGTCATATACAGGCTAGCTAATGCAGATAGTGAAAAGAACAATGGAAGAGTTGCCAGAAAACACGCAGATTCTGGGTAAGCTCCAAAATGTTTTCCGAAGGAATAGAAGGCTTGAAGATAACTTCTTTATAGCCACCCAGTGCATAGAAATTGCAGCAACAAACCATAGACCATTATGGGTAGCACTTTTAGATATCAAGGGGGGGCATACGACAATGTGAGTCAGGAAAAACTCTGGGAACTGCTGAGGAGGTATGAGCTAGATGCACATTTGATTAGATTCATGCAAGAGGTGTATACAAATAATGAGGTGGTTATAAAGTGGGAGGCAGAAACTACAAGACCAGCAGCAATAAAAAGAGGGCTTAGACAGGATTGTCCCCTGTCACCACTGCTCTTCATGGTATACCTGAGTGAATTGGAAAACAGGTTAGAGCAGAGCAACTTGGGATTTGATCTGACGTATAAGGAGGGAGGGAATAAAGTAAACAATGTCATACCTGGACTGATGTATGCAGACAACATCATACTTATAGCAGACAGCGGGGAAATATTGGACAAACTAATTGGGACATGTGGAGGAGAGGGCGACAAGCTTGGTCTGAATTTCGGTAGAGAAAAATCTGGAGTGATAGTTTTTATTGACGAAAAGGGGGAGCCACTGAGAATTCAGTCCTTTGAAATAGACTATGTAGATAAGTACAAATATCTGGGGGTCTGGATGAAACAGGGAAAGAAATATTTAGAGGAACACGAGAAAAATATAGTAAAAAAAGGGGAAAAGAAATTTGGCTATTATGAAGCATAGAGCACGATGGAATTGTAATAGATATGAAGTAGTTCGAGGCATTTGGAAAGGAGTCATGGTGCGAGGTTTGTCGTTTGGTAATGCAGTGTTGTGCATGCGATCAGAGGTTCAGACAGGATTGGAGGTCAGACAGAGAAGTGTAGGTAGGTTGGCGCTGGGTGCGCATGGGAACACGCCAAATGAAGGGGTACAAGGGGACATGGGCTGGTCGTCTTTTGAGAGTAGAGAAGCTATCAGCAAATTGAAAGTCAATCAAAGACTAACAAAAATGGAGGACGCACAATGGGCGAGGAAGGTGTACAAGTATTTATACATGAAGAGTTTGAATATAAAATGGATGAACCGAACGAGCGAGCACGGGTTCGATCCCTGCTGTGGGTGTACCATTTTTTTTTGTCAAGCATTTTGCTATGTTTACAGTTCTCTTTTTTTTCTAGCAATTATCACTAAAAACAAATTGTTGTGGACGATACGTCGCTGAACTAAATGGTATGGGATTTCATTTTTGACACCTGGGGACTCAATGTAGTCACTTTCCACAAAATGCAAGGAGCATATGAATCGGGTAGCGTCCGCTTTACGAGCTTCGCGTAACTGTTCTACAGGAACTGCAGCCAGCCATTCACCCCGACCCGTTGATCTTTCGGAAACTTGTGCACTCTGCCGCACAATGCCACCTTCAGATGCAGAACATGTGAAGCAATTCTTCACGCAACATCTAGAGTATTCTTTTCGGAGCCGATCACGGGAATTCACCACACTACGGCACTCGGGCATGCTCACTACTAATTGCCAACACTTAAATGTACAAAAAAACTCATCTTGAAGTACAGAACAGCGAGCGGGACAAACATAAATGCAAAAGCATTTATGTTTGTGTAGCAGACGTGTAGCAGACGAAATGCGAACGCATTTCGTCTGCTACATGCGGAGAAAAAAAAACAAAAAAAAAAACGCACGGTTGGGTGTAGCCACGTGTCTTCCGCCAGTCTCACTATCCTCTCCACTTCCCCGTGTGGTGCAGGAGTTTCGGTTTCGCTTTTGAGCAGTTGCGTTTTTTGGCTTTATTTAAAAAATATGCGACTCTGTAGCAAAATATTAATTGGATAGTATTCCGACACCATAATGAATCGCCTGACAAAAAAGGAAAAAAACATTTGGGGGGTGTCAGTGTCCCTTTAAGTGCAGCAAAACCTCCTTTATGTTCTAAACTAAAATCGCCTGCTCGTTCTCGTGTTGTGAAAGGGACTGCACCCACTGTGCAATCCATGATCTATCGCACTGACAGGACGTGTGTGCGTAGCTAGCGGTGAGGAAAGCGATCGAACCGGCAGCACTGTACCGGCAGGCTTGCAGCACACAGATGATGTAAGTGGTGATGAATTGAATTGGCTCTTCAAAACAGGAAACTGTTCAAGTAGCTAGTGCCACTTCCTTTTTCTTGTTCAATGTAGATAAGAGAATTACAAAATTTTTGTTCAGTTTTTTGTTAAAAAATATTTCCCACGTTTTCTTGTGTTTAAATTCTGGTTTCCCTTTTTCCCTAGCTGTCATGCATTTTCCCACAATATGGGAAATTTCCCACGATTCGGCAACACTGGTTTGAAGTTTATTGTGTCAAATGTATGTAGACAGCTTGTACGCGCATCGGGGACTGCTGAGAAAGCTCAAGGCAGAACCTTTGCGGTGAATCCTTATTTTCATGGTATTTTTCATAGCCTAAAAGCTTTGGGGGCTAAATTTAACATAAATGTGGTTATTAAAACGGACTTTCGTTTGGACAAGCTCACCGTTTACCTTCAGACGTGACGGCCGTTGCGGGAAAAAACATAGAGATCCCTCTGTCACCTGTGTCGCAGAGGTGGTCTTTAAGATCCCTTTTAACTGCGGGTTGTGTTATGTTGGACAGACAGGGCATTGTTTAAATGACCGTCTTACGGAACACAAAAGCAGTGTAAAGAATAAGGCGCAGACTTTTGAATTGGCAAATCACAATGGTTAGTGTAATTTTTGTTCCCCTCTTTGTAATGAAACTTCCATTCTGTGTAACGAAAAAGGTTTGTTTAGAACGCTAATTAAGGAGACTTTGAGCATCCGCGAGCGGGGGAATGCGCCTTTTTCCAGTAAGGAGCACCGTCTAGCGGATTTTCCAAGAAGATCGAACAGAGGGCTACCGGAGATGCTCTTTCGTACCTCGCCGCAACGACACCGATTCTGTGAGTACGTCGTGCTCAACTGAGATTTGAAACTTACACATTATTGTTGAGGCCTTTTTGTTTTGTTATAGGTGGGATACCTGTGCACACGCGTGATTGACATTTTTGTGCATATTCGCGTCTGGTAACGTGGTTTGTGATGAACGGTGCCGTTGTTACGTGTGGTACGCTGCTCAGCGTCTGGGGCACCCTGGGCTGGCGCAACGATCTCTCAGATGCGCCTGCATTTCAAAGGCAGGACATTAGATGGGACTTCAACCGAAGTTCAGACATCTCTGGCCACCAGTTAACGTGGGGGTGGAACTTCCAAGAGGAAAGGTACATTCGCAATGTTCAGTACCGCCCCAATGATGCCGAGACCGAGGAGGAGACCTGTTTCTTTCGAAGCACATGTGTCCCTTCGATGAAAAAGGGCCATTACAACCAAGTTGTAATGATGGAGAGAACACCAACCCGGGTCGTTCGTGCGTGTTGCAGCTGTACAGCTGGGTATGTCATCTTATCACTTCATTCACATACACGACTGGATTATGGTGGAGGGGAACTAAGCAATAGGTGTAACAATATGACAAGTTCGCTAGTTGTCTCACCTTCGGCGCAATCACACTACTTCCTTCCATTCTACTTTACGTTTGAGCGAAGCCGAAGTTACAGGCAAGGGCATGTAGCCTGAACCGGTGCTCGCACTCCACGAGCCCGCGTGTAAGCGAGGAACGTAGAGAGCATAAGGCTCGTGCTCTAGCTTTAATTTCTGGCGCAGCCAAAGTGAAAAAAGTATGCTTCGGCGTCTTGCATGCTTTGAGTGTACTACATATGCCGCCAAAGCATGGCGGACTGAAAAGAGCAGGACGACGGGCGCTCGCGAGTGACCTGTACCTCGAAAGCTAGGAGTGCGAGCGTGAAGCTCTGGCGGCTAGTCGTGCTACAGGAGAGTTTATGCAGCCAAGGTGCCGAAGGAAATTTAAATCTCAAGATGAAAATCGGCGCAGAGGCTTTAAAGTGCCGACATCCTTGGTAAAAGTTGACTTGTTCCATACATACTAATATTGCATTAAGAACAAAAATTGTTTGCTTTAGGTTAGACAAAAATGACGTCATGGAATGATCTTACAATACTGTCAAGCTATGAATTTAGAGCATGATGCATGAACAAATCTGACCACATCTGCCAGCATTATAAGTGATGGTAATCCAATGATCACACGTTTTGGTCTGATTTTATTGCAGTCTCAGCGAAACATCTCAACATGTTGGTTAGATCAGGTTAAGATCGGGAATACATAATTTATGGTAGAGCAGCTTTCCAGTGTTTATCGTCCATTTGTCAAGGTGCTCCGCATTTCTACTTATGCATCATTGTTTTATCAGCCTCGATGACTAGAGGCTTCATGCACTGGAGTCGTGCCTTATAAAAATATATTTTTTTTATAATTGTTGTTTTTTGCTAACTCTGGTCCTTCTGTTGACGTGACTTGTATATAAAAAGAGTAAAATGCAAAAAAGTAAAATGTATTTTTTTAGCAAATTTTATATACTGAAATGTTCAAATATCTTGATAACTGTAATTTCTTTACTCCATCCCAGCACGGCTTTCGGAGTGGACATTCATGTACCATACAATTAGCAAAGTTTCAACATTATCTATCAACAGCAATCAACAAAAATATGCAAGTAGACACGGTCTTTTCAGATTTTAGCAAAGCATTTGACACAGTACCACATAACCTACTAAAGATTAAACTTAGCTCTATAAACCTTCATTGTAGGGTTCATAATTGCATAAGAAATTATTGAAGTGGCCGTGTACAGTGTGTTGTCAAAAATGGAAGTAAATTCTCACCCCTCCCTGTGACTTCAGGGGTCCCCCAGGGCAGCGGTCTTAGACCGTTGCTGTTTTAATTTATGTCAGTGACATTGTAAAAAATATTCAGTCAACGATAAAACATTTTGCGGATGATTGTGTTATTTACAAGGAAGTAAATTCAAGAAGAAATGTCGAGATACTACAGAGCGATCTAAATAAGGTAGCATACTGGTGTAACCAATGGAACATGAGCCTAAATATTCACCGCATTCAGTGGGAGTTGATACCCCGAAAGCGCCACAGTATTTGGTGTCCCAGTTGACTTCCGGTGGTGTATCTGTACGAACTTTAGCAATGCACACTCATTGAGTAGATCTTTCTTCAAAGAAGTACCTGCAACACTCTTGTAAGAATATGCGCGCATTGTAGAAAGTAGTACAAATAACAAAAGAATGCCAGACAAAAATAAAAGAGGAAAACCGGAAGCGCGCAGGTGTTTGCCAATAGGAGGCGGTAGTGAGCGTGTTTGCAAACAAACATCGGTGTATTAGAAAATGTAATCTCGTTAATTTTACCAATTATGTCTCTAAATTTCCTACAACTTATACCGGTGGTTCTCAACCATTGATGTTTCGCGGACCCCTTGTGGATCGGCGGAGACGATGGAGGACCCTGTTTGTGGTTAGGGAGAAGGAAAGGTATAGGTCAGTTATGATATTGATTTAATAAATGGATATAACTAAGAGCCAGTGTGAAGCAGACTTTTCTCATTGTCATACACACTAGAAAGCTCACCCGAAAATTGGAACGTTTCTCCTGAATCTGAAAAAAGACAACATTTATTGTCGGGCTTGACTGATGAGGCAGTGCTCCGCGGACCTCTAGAATGCCTTCGCGGACCCCCATTTGAAAACCACTGACTTATACTATCAAAAACCAAACAATTAGTAATATCTCTGAATGTAAGTATCTTGGTGTTTATTTTCACCAATCACGCTAATGGAATACACACATAGATTATACAATCAATAAGGCAAGTAAAATGTTATTCTTTATGCGTAGAAGTTTCATAAGATGCGTCCCATGACGTGAAAGAAAGCCTTTATTTTTTACACGTGAGGTCCACACTAGATTATGCATCGCAAGATGAGAGTACAGTAGACGCGCGCTAAACGAAACTCGCATAAACGAAAATGTCTCTTAAACGAAACAAATCTAAAAAAATTAATTGGTTTCCTATAAAATGAGTACAAAGTTGTGCTCGAAAATCGAAACACCATTTTGCGGGCAACACGGATAAACGAAACCGAAACTGAGCTTCATATTGACTTCGTTATTGTTGTTATCCAGAATCCAATCCAATCCGGTATGCAGTCGCGCCGCGCACACAGTAAAATAGCGCTACAGTGGTCCCACTCAAGGCTAGTTCAGGCAATCTGGTCTCACAACACTGGGCGTAGTGCGTGCCGCTCGCGCCGCCTCACCTCGTCCTGAACATTGAAATCATAGTTGCAAAAAAATATATGGATTATATTAGTATTTCAATTTCTGAAAAATACTATAGACTGACCCATTATAGTACACAGATGTGGCAAAAAATTAAACCGATGAACGACCAATGAGAGCAGCCGACGCCCCTGAAACTATCTCGTGGTTCAAATCAAAGTTATTCAAGTAACGGTTCTTTTTCGATCGGAACAGCTGGCATGCAGGATGTCACGTACAGATTGCTTTTTATGTGGTGCAGATGTGCAAGGTTTTCTACATTAGTTTCCAAAAGACCTCGATCGGTAAGCAATTCTCAATTTAGTTGAGTGAATTAGATGATCGCTCAAGATCTTTACGTAATCGGCTCTTTGTTCCGGCCTATAACTATAACACATTAATCAGTGCTTAAATCGTTTTCGCAATCGCTGTATGGGCACAGTCAAGCACCCTTTAAGTTTCGTCAGCGGACCAAATTTCTACGGAAATTCGCCTGTCTTCTTATCTAAAGAAATAAGAAGCGGGTCTCTTCCAAGTTATAAACTTTGGTATCTCGAGCCACATGATTCGATTGTGCAAGGGGCCAGTGCATGCATGGTTTGTCTGCTGAAACAGCCGACACAATTGTTTTAGCAGATCACGAACCGAGGTTTTAGATGCCGAAATCAGCCATTGTTTGCCGAGCTCCGGTGTACGTAAGGGTCAAAGTGTCTTTTCAATGATTTTTAAGTAAAAATTAAATTTTACTGTAGGCCGTGATGAGGTAAGCTCCAGTAATGATTAGAAGATGCATTTCCGCGATATTTCTTCGCCCTTGTAACATTAATTGCTACGTGCAGGCAAAGATTAATCTTGTCCGCGTAGACCTACGTTCCCGCATTTCCCCTTGACGTTTTTTTGCTATCAAAAGAAGTACAATAGCTCTGTTTCATGTTTCACAGGCAACTAAAAGTCTTTCAGAACCAACTGCTTTAATCAGCTTGCGATCTCCGGGCACTGCGCGTGCCCGTCGGTGCGCACTGGTTCGCCGATTATGTTTGTTCAAAAGGTCTTGGAATGGGTGACTTTCCTTTCCACTGTGCAGGCTATGAACTGCTATGAATTACTTGGAACTAGAAGATTAGAAAGGGTATTTCCACACCCTACGCAGCATATCTTTTATCCTTCACCCCTACCCCCATACCGCCTGGGATTTTCTTTAATAATAACAATAGCGAGAAGTCTACACTGGGTCCCTATGTTGGATGTCTCCAAACGAGACTCTCCAGAGGTAATGCAAGTGACTGAAGAGCACCCAATGCGGCAGATTGGTTTGTGGGTGGCTCTAACCAACCTACAGCGCCAGCTGCTCTTCCGTCACCTTTAGAGACATCCAACATAGCCACCCTGGTTCACTGTAGGTATGCAATTGCAATGAGAGAAATAAAGAATTTGAATTTGGTATTTTGGAGAATATGCCAAACAAAGTGGCCTCATCACTGTTCTAGCATCGGCAGGTCCTTTTTTAGGGGTTATATTACCAAGCAAAAACTAGTGAAAAGCCACCAATATATTTCCACATTTTAATTTACAATCCTGGCTTTGTGCAGACCTGACCAATGACTATCTTATCGAGACAAATTTGTGACATGCAGGCTGGAGCTGCGGCTGCAGGCCATTGGCAGTAGCAGCCTACGAGCAATCCAGCCACAAATACTGCATGCCAGGTACAGGCTTTGTGGCAAGCATTTTCGTGGGGAAGACTTCACCAGTACCCTGCGGAAATATATGACAAAGTTTGCTGTACCAAGCCTCGGGTAAGTCTTAAGTGGCTATTTTCTCAAGATGCAAGGCAGCTTTCTATCCATTTCTGACACTACAACTTCATTGTATATAGGGTAGCATTGATAAAGACTTTGGCTATGTAAAAAGCCAAAAAGGTCTGCACTTGCAGACTGAAATATGCTTTTCATCAAAAAAGTATTTTAGTATGAGGTGCATTTTGTTTCATAAAATTTCAAGATGACTCTGTTTCTAAAAAAAAGTGCAACACCTTTGAAATTGCAATGACTAACCGACGCAGACAAGAGTCCATCAAGAGTTGTGCTTGTGTCACAATTTCCCCACAGGCTTGGAAGTTTGTCATCTGCTTTGAACCGAGTGTTTGCTATAAAACAGCCATGAGTGCAACCCTTTATCGACTCCAGCTGGGGTCTGCATTTGTGTTGCATCTATCCAGATTACAAATGACATCCCAGATTTCCACCTGAACTATGTATTTAGAAAGCTAGTGCTATCTGGCAATTCCCAGGCTTTCCTCTGCAGAAGACTCCACAAGCCGGGCGTTGCAAGAAGCTCAATGTTGTCCTCACAACCTGCAGGATGCCCTCTGTGGACGACTCCACAAGCCAGGTGTCGTCCAGCCAGCCCTTGTCAAGCCAGCCACTGTAAGCTTTGCTTCTTTGCCCTGCCCTCCAGACATGTATGCAGGAAGCTCAATGTTGTCCTCACAACCTGCAGGATGCCCTCTGTGGACGACTCCACAAGCCAGGTGTCGTCCAGCCAGCCCTTGTCAAGCCAGCCACTGTAAGCTTTGCTTCTTTGCCCTGCCCTCCAGACATGTATGCAGGAAGCTCAATGTTGTCCTCACAACCTGCAGGATGCCCTCTGTGGACGACTCCACAAGCCAGGTGTCGTCCAGCCAGCCCTTGTCAAGCCAGCCACTGTAAGCTTTGCTTCTTTGCCCTGCCCTCCAGACATGTATGCAGGAAGCTCAATGTTGTCCTCACAACCTGCAGGATGCCCTCTGTGGACGACTCCACAAGCCAGGTGTCGTCCAGCCAGCCCTTGTCAAGCCAGCCACTGTAAGCTTTGCTTCTTTGCCCTGCCCTCCAGACATGTATGCAGGAAGCTCAATGTTGTCCTCACAACCTGCAGGATGCCCTCTGTGGACGACTCCACAAGCCAGGTGTCGTCCAGCCAGCCCTTGTCAAGCCAGCCACTGTAAGCTTTGCTTCTTTGCCCTGCCCTCCAGACATGTATGCAGGAAGCTCAATGTTGTCCTCACAACCTGCAGGATGCCCTCTGTGGACGACTCCACAAGCCAGGTGTCGTCCAGCCGGCCCTTGTCAAGCCAGCCACTGTAAGCTTTGCTTCTTTGCCCTGCCCTCCAGACATGTATGCAGGAAGCTCAATGTTGTCCTCACAACCTGCAGGATGCCCTCTGTGGACGACTCCACAAGCCAGGTGTCGTCCAGCCAGCCCTTGTCAAGCCAGCCACTGTAAGCTTTGCTTCTTTGCCCTGCCCTCCAGACATGTATGCAGGAAGCTCAATGTTGTCCTCACAACCTGCAGGATGCCCTCTGTGGACGACTTTGGAAATTGGAAAAAAAAAAGATGGAAAAAATTATGAAAAAAGAAAAAGAAGAAAAAAAAGAAAAAGAAGAGAACCAAACATTCTCCTACTGACATGAATGAAAAGGCTCAAAGAAAAAGAAGAAAAAAGAGTAGGGGGTTCTGAGATGCCATCCCATCTGTCTGCTTAAAAAAAGAGAAAGAAGAAAACCACACATTCTCCTACTGACATGAATGAAAAGGCTCAAAGAAAAAGAAGAAAAAAAAAGAGTAGGGGGTTCTGAGATGCCATCCCATCTGTCTGCTTAAAAAAAGAGAAAGAAGAAAACCACACATTCTCCCACTGACATGAATGAAAAGGCTCAAAGAAAAAGAAGAAAAAAAAGAGTAGGGGGTTCTGAGATGCCATCCCATCTGTCTGCTTAAAAAAAGAGAAAGAAGAAAACCACACATTCTCCTACTGACATGAATGAAAAGGCTCAAAGAAAAAGAAGAAAAAAAAAGAGTAGGGGGTTCTGAGATGCCATCCCATCTGTCTGCTTAAAAAAAGAGAAAGAAAACCACACATTCTCCTACTGACATGAATGAAAAGGCTCAAAGAAAAAGAAGAAAAAAAAGAGTAGGGGGTTCTGAGATGCCATCCCATCTGTCTGCTTAAAAAAAGAGAAAGAAGAAAACCACACATTCTCCTACTGACATGAATGAAAAGGCTCAAAGAAAAAGAAGAAAAAAAAGAGTAGGGGGTTCTGAGATGCCATCCCATCTGTCTGCTTAAAAAAAGAGAAAGAAGAAAACCACACATTCTCCTACTGACATGAATGAAAAGGCTCAAAGAAAAAGAAGAAAAAAAAGAGTAGGGGGTTCTGAGATGCCATCCCATCTGTCTGCTTAAAAAAAGAGAAAGAAGAAAACCACACATTCTCCCACTGACATGAATGAAAAGGCTCAAAGAAAAAGAAGAAAAAAAAGAGTAGGGGGTTCTGAGATGCCATCCCATCTGTCTGCTTAAAAAAGAGAAAGAAGAAAACCACACATTCTCCTACTGACATGAATGAAAAGGCTCAAAGAAAAAGAAGAAAAAAAAGAGTAGGGGGTTCTGAGATGCCATCCCATCTGTCTGCTTAAAAAAGAGAAAGAAGAAAACCACACATTCTCCTACTGACATGAATGAAAAGGCTCAAAGAAAAAGAAGAAAAAAAAGAGTAGGGGGTTCTGAGATGCCATCCCATCTGTCTGCTTAAAAAAAGAGAAAGAAGAAAACCACACATTCTCCTACTGACATGAATGAAAAGGCTCAAAGAAAAAGAAGAAAAAAAAGAGTAGGGGGTTCTGAGATGCCATCCCATCTGTCTGCTTAAAAAAAGAGAAAGAAGAAAACCACACATTCTCCTACTGACATGAATGAAAAGGCTCAAAGAAAAAGAAGAAAAAAAAGAGTAGGGGGTTCTGAGATGCCATCCCATCTGTCTGCTTAAAAAAAGAGAAAGAAGAAAACCACACATTCTCCCACTGACATGAATGAAAAGGCTCAAAGAAAAAGAAGAAAAAAAAGAGTAGGGGGTTCTGAGATGCCATCCCATCTGTCTGCTTAAAAAAAGAGAAAGAAGAAAACCACACATTCTCCTACTGACATGAATGAAAAGGCTCAAAGAAAAAGAAGAAAAAAAAGAGTAGGGGGTTCTGAGATGCCATCCCATCTGTCTGCTTAAAAAAAGAGAAAGAAGAAAACCACACATTCTCCTACTGACATGAATGAAAAGGCTCAAAGAAAAAGAAGAAAAAAAAGAGTAGGGGGTTCTGAGATGCCATCCCATCTGTCTGCTTAAAAAAAGAGAAAGAAGAAAACCACACATTCTCCCACTGACATGAATGAAAAGGCTCAAAGAAAAAGAAGAAAAAAAAAGAGTAGGGGGTTCTGAGATGCCATCCCATCTGTCTGCTTAAAAAAAGAGAAAGAAGAAAACCACACATTCTCCTACTGACATGAATGAAAAGGCTCAAAGAAAAAGAAGAAAAAAAAGAGTAGGGGGTTCTGAGATGCCATCCCATCTGTCTGCTTAAAAAAAGAGAAAGAAGAAAACCACACATTCTCCTACTGACATGAATGAAAAGGCTCAAAGAAAAAGAAGAAAAAAAAGAGTAGGGGGTTCTGAGATGCCATCCCATCTGTCTGCTTAAAAAAAGAGAAAGAAGAAAACCACACATTCTCCTACTGACATGAATGAAAAGGCTCAAAGAAAAAGAAGAAAAAAAAGAGTAGGGGGTTCTGAGATGCCATCCCATCTGTCTGCTTAAAAAAAGAGAAAGAAGAAAACCACACATTCTCCCACTGACATGAATGAAAAGGCTCAAAGAAAAAGAAGAAAAAAAAGAGTAGGGGGTTCTGAGATGCCATCCCATCTGTCTGCTTAAAAAAAGAGAAAGAAGAAAACCACACATTCTCCCACTGACATGAATGAAAAGGCTCGGCATGCTGCGGCTCGGCGTCTACGCAGAGAAGCACCACCAGAGCTTCGCCCCAAGCAACATAATTTTTGCAGACACTTTTGTTTAGTGTGTTGCAGAAACTTGCACAGTGTGGCCTCAAAGTTGTGGCCATCGTGTGCGATCAGGGCCCAACAAATCAGAAGCTGTTCTCTCCGCTGGGTGTCTCTCAAAAAAGACCATTTTTTGCTTTCAACGAGTCTACCATTTTTGCTGTATTTGATCCGCCACACCTTCTGAAGTCCACAAGGAATATTCTTTCGAAGTACAGCATAAGGTTTAGTGACTCAAAACTGGCTAAGTGGTCTGTGATTGAGCTCTTTTATGGTAGTGATTCGAAATATCGGTACAAAGTGGCACCCAAATAAACCGTGCAGCACATAAGAGTAAAGAACAAGATGAGGGTCAAATATGCTGCGCAAGTTCTAAGCCACAGTGTCGCTGCTTGCTTGTGTATAATGGAGACGTGCAGCAGCGACGCTGACTGTTCGGGAACAGCAGAGTTTGTTGAACAGATGGATGAGCTGTTTGATATGTTGAATTCGCGGTCACTGTCGCACACAAAAGTGCCTGCGCAGGCGATGACTGCGACCTCTTCTCATGTTGCTCTCCTGAGATCCAAACTGGACTTCATCAGTTCGTGGGAGCTCCTCACGGCGCAAGGGAGACATGTGCCATCACCTCCGTGCAAAAAGGGTTGGCTCATCACAATCTCCGCAGTTTTACAGATTTGGGAGCACGTGCATGCCAAGGGACTCGCCTTCCTGATGACAAACCGTCTGAATCAGGACTGTCTCGAAAACTCTTTTTTTGTCATTCATCAGAAAGGGGGTTTCCGGGACAGCCCTGACACAGAGCAATTTCGTGCGTCGGTGAAGGCGCTCATGACCGAGAAGCTTATGCGGTCTAGCCAAGTAACAAACTGTGAGGAAGACTTCGATGAAGTCCTGCTCTCTGTGAGTAGCCTCTCAGCATATGACTTGCCACCAGACATGGTTGTTGAGGAGGATGCAGGTCACAGCCAGGTTTACGACCCCGCAGATGCTGTGGGAAATGTGGAAATTTTCAAAAAAAATGCAGCTGCCTACTTAGCAGGCTACTGCATACATCGTGCATCGGCTAAGGTGGGGCAGTGCCCACAGTGTCTGCGTTTAACGACTGTGGAGAAAAATCTCAGACCGGAGCTCATACTCCTTTAATTTAAGGAGTACGACCCCACTTTTATTGCTCAGGGCCTTAAATGGCCATGGGAGACCATGGTTGCTGTCGTACAGCAGGGAGCCGTCATTTTTAAGAACGAAATTGAGAATCACTTGTGCGAGCCAAGGTTGTACAGCAAATTTTGTAGCCTCTTCGACAAAGAGAGGCTCGGCAGGTTGAGTTGCTTAGAACACAAAGATAGTGCCGTTCAGACACTTTCACGTGTGCTTTCACAGTCTTGATTCGCACTAAACTTAAAGAAGTAAATGCTTCATTTAAGAAGCCTGCTTCCACACGTCATATGCGGCATGCCTTGCGCCAGTAGATTTGTAGCCCATGATTTTTGTGCATGCCACATGTTATCTTGCCATTTTATGTGCTGAACTTGTGCTCCATGTGCTGCCAACGTCTTGGTGCAACTTTGGTGCGAGCCCTCTCAATGACATTTTCTCCTTCTCATTTCCAACACGTGCTTTGCAATTGCTTTGATTAAATACTTTATTTTTATCCCTTGTAAATGGCCCCAAGAGCCTACATTCACTGCTGTGCAGTATATGCTTGTTGCTGCGCGCAGTCATAGGTTTTTCAAAGAGAGTGTTGTCTAAAATGCAGCGGCGCGCTTACGTGAGTGGTTTGAGAGTTTGTGATGTCAATCTGAAGCTCCAATTTCATTATCTACATGAACTTCGTCGCTTCTTGATGTGCGTCTAGACGTAATCACATTGATATCGGCGTTTGCAAATGACCAAGCAATTCCATGAATGACCCCTGCCCTATGCGTAACACGAAGAGCTCAATTTTTACAACTTTACTCGTGCCCTAAATGTTCAGTGTTTCAACGTACCCGTGCTTGATGGCAACTTTTTCGTCAAAATGCGTCTACTTACAAGTCACTTTGTGTGTTGAAATTGGATCTTTTTTTCTTCGTGATTTTACGTGGAGTACAAATAAAGTCCCATACATCAAAAAGATCTTGTGTTTGTAAGTGCAGATTAAAGGCGAACGCGCAGCAGCTGCAGCGGCTGCAGCGCGAGCGAACGCGAGAACCAAAATACCATGGGGGCCGCCATCTTGAAAATTCAAACAACAAAACCTAAAAATAAAGTGTTTAGTTCCAAATGGCGGCATTGGAGGGTGCTGTAGCATTTTCAAACAATTATTCTATGATATCGTGCTTTTTTTAAAGTACTTTCTAAGAATTGTAATTAGAATCATACAATTAATATCTAGTTCTCATTATTGCATTCGACACAATTGTTCAAGCTTATATTTTTGCCGCAAGGTTCTTGATTTCCATAGGCTGATTCTACAGTGGGCGAACTCTATATGGTAAACTGTGGCCGCGCAGTTTTGTTTGTGGACGCCATTTTGCACGTTGTGTTTGTCCGGCGTTGGTTTGCGCGTATTAAGTGCATGACTCTCTACGGGCGTCTCTCTCTACGTGCGTGCAATATGGAAGGAACCGCTAAAAAGCACCCGCATAATGCGTTGTCTTTAAGCGACAAAAAAAAAAAAAATCTTGAAGGCGTGAAGCGTGGCCAGGAGTCGAAGATGGCTATTGCGAAAAGACATGGCATCCCGAAGTGCACCCTTTCGAGGATTTTGAAGGATGGTGACAAGATTGAGAAGGCATCCAACAGCGGCGCTTTCGCCCCCGGTAGGAAGAGGATGCAACTAACCAACCACGAGGGCCTCGAGAAGGCGCTTTTCTTGTGGTTTAAGCGTGCCCGAAGCTCGAACCTTCCAGTGACTGGGCCTATTTTGGAGGAGAAGGCAAGAGACATCGCACTCCAGATGGGCATTGAAAACGTCAAATTCAGCGACGGCTGGCTAAGCCGTTTTAAGAAGCGCCACGGCCTTGTGTTCCGCACCATAGCAGGTGAAAGTGCCGCGGTGGATCAAAATGTTTGCGCTGACTGGCAGCAGCAGAAGCTCGAAGATGTACTCTCAAATTATGAGCCCAGCGACATCTTCAACATAGACGAAATGGCGCCTTTTTTTTAAGCTTTTTCCGAACAAGACTCTCAGCTTTAAAGGTGAAAAGTGCACAGGAAGTAACCACAGCAAGGACCGCGTCACTGTTCTGGTGGGAGCCAATATGGACGGGTCCAAAAAACTGAAGCTTCTGGTCGTAGGGAAAGCAGAGACCCCGAGCTTTTACAGGTGTGGAAGGACTGCCGGTATTGTATGGTCTGAAGACCCATGTCCTCCTTAAATGAAACTGCTGATAAATGAAAGAGATTTCACTGTCCCTGTCGAGTTTACTTTGAAGGGAGTGTACTGTATGAAGGGGTGTGCATACTCTCAACTTGCGATGCATTGTTGCGACTCTAAGTGTGAGCCAAGATTGAGTGACACCGAAGTTTTGTTCAAGCACAGGGACCAAGTGTCTAGAGAGGTAGTAGAGGCATACCAAATAAAAAGGGGGGGAGCCTCTTGAGTCAGTCAACCGTCTTTGGCACTGCTGGACAGTGAGGTGGCCTTTTCGGATTTGGGCTAGCATCATCACCTTTTATCGCGTTTAACACATGCCATCACGATGCTATGAATTGTCTCGAGATACGCAGACGGGTGGCGTACTGCCAAAGATGAATGGTCGTTTTCATGTGTTTTTCTATTAAAATATTTTAGTTGATAATCCGCGCTCGTCCCGTGTGCTTCTTCTTCTTCCTCGTCTGTTTTTTGCGCTGTTTCCTACGATGCTTATTTTATGTGCCCAAAAACAACCATGCAGGTCTCCACATTGGTGCAGTTGAGGGTGCCGACTCTGTTTTCGACAGTTCTTGGAACTTGAAGTACGCCTTCCTCATGTCTTCCATATGTTCACTAACACGGAAGTCGTCCTTGAAGGAACCCAGTGATGTGATTGGCCAAAGCCATTTTGGCGCACGTTTCGGAGCAACCAAAACAGTGTTTTGGAGCAGCAAAAGCGGCTTTTGGCGCAGGCAAGACAGCGTTTCGGAGCAGCAAAAGTGGATTTTGGAGCAGATATTCTTAGGAAAATAAAAATATTGGTTTAAGTGCTGTACAAACAAAGGACACTTCGTGTTGTGTTGTGTTCTGATGTGACGTATTGTGACGGAACTCGCGCTGCTTCTGTTTTTACTGCTCAGACATCCCACAAGTGTACAGTGCTGTAGGCATTGCCAAGCAATTTCGAAAAACCGCTTGCCACTGTTTTACTGGTTCCCGACGTGCCAGATTTTTGTCAAAAGTAAGCGAACGTAAAACAATGAATTGCAAGCACCCCGGCTGGTGCCTCAGTCACGCAATCATGTTCACATGCATGTGAGGCCAACTTCGGCAGGCTTGCTGTTCGGCATGCTTCGTCGCACGAGCGCAGGCAACGGCTGTCCGATCGAAACCGCGAAACCATGCCCCTCAGCTCCGTCACTAACTTATCCCCAAAATTGTACACAAAATGTAACTTTCGAGCATGCGACAAAAACAGTCCAGTGGCGCATGCTTGCCAGGCCGGCAAACAAGGTACAAGCTACACACACAAAAAATAAAGAACCTGAGTGCATCGATGCAAGACATTGCGAGCCAGCCTCAAAACGTTCTTGGAGAGCTTTGTGCAACGACTGAACTCGAGACAAACAAGCACACTGTGCGGGTTCAGCGTGCAGGCATTGCCTTCTTTGTTTTAGCTCACTTTTCTTCACCAATTTTCTTTCTCGGCAGATTTTTCACGTACCGAGGTCCCTCTCGAAAAAAGGCCCCCGAGAGGAATCTAGATCACCAGTACTTTGACAGAGCAGTCTTTGAATTAATGATGGATTTTTGTAGTAACGTATGATTTAAACAAGAACAGGATGTTGATGAACATGCGGCGGTATTTAGTTTCATTTTAGAAAGTACCATATCTGCAGTGATGTGGGGACGGCAACATTCGACGTCGCGCGACCACGGTGACTGAAAGGAAGTGACCAAATATAGTTTTCCCACGGCCGTTGCATCAGCTCACAAAGTAACTCCTGCCGCGCAAAAACGTGGTTTCGTTTCACAGCATGACAGCGTGGTTGGTACCCGGCACGCTAGCGTCGGAGCGTCTGCACACATCCGCATCTATTGCTGAAAACATAGAAAAAAAAGAGACGAGAGACGAGACCCACAAGACGATAGCGCGAAACGCCGGGGAAACCATGCAAGACTGGGTGGACAATTGATGCACGGTGCTTTGTGTCAGGCGGCCGCTTGCGCCACATAACACACGCCTGCTCAATTACGGTACTCAGTTTAGTTTCGGTTTTGAAAGGCGACCTATATTGGTCCTTTGGCGCAGGCTTGGCGCAGATTACCCATATTTTGGCAAAATGTAGCAGGATGTAGCAGGGTTAGCCCCTTGGCGCAGTTTGGCGCAATTGGCGCAGCAATCACATCACTGGGAACCGAGGTTCGTATTCAGAAGCCATCCATCATTCTTGATTGCTAAGAGGCAGACCTTCTCACCACATAAACATTACAATACCTACTTTAAAAGTTGTGGTTGGCTGTATACCCAATGGGTTCATTTGCCATGTATATCTTCCGTGGGGTGGAACTGTCTCAGACTGCATGACTGTTGAGGAGAGCGGTCTCCTGGAGTGGTTGGTGCCAGGGAATGCCATCATGGTAGATAAGGGCTTTAAATTTATTAATCTGCCACCTGGAATGCAGGTGCAGATTCCGGCTTTCAGAGAGCCGCGGTGAAATAATTAGGCATCCTTAATCGCTCATTCCACATCTCAGTGATCAATATTGCAGAACAAGTGTTTCAGGTCGGTTGCTTTTTAGGGAACTTTCGAATGCTGCTAGTCAGTGGCAAGTGATTAGTGGCATACATTTCAGTTTCAGTGGCATTCCCTGGCACCCATTCCCGAGCGAATCAGTACCGAGTGATTAGAAGCATACATTTCATTTTCAATAGAAACTTGGTGGGGTACCGTAGACCACTTAATCTTCACGAGGATCTAGGCTGAAAGGGGTGGGAATTGAACCCAGGAGCCCTGGATTCTGCAACACAATTTTTCGCTCAATATTCCCCAAGCTGCAATGCGCTAACATACTCAACCATCACTCCTTCCACGCTTCGGTGAGCATCCTTTATCACAGTGTATTATAAAGGGTAGGACACCTTAACAATTATCTGTCCCTATATTTTTGCCAAATTTCTTTTGTAGACAGCACTTTAGTTTCATGGACAAATTCAGCGGCGTGACATCAGAGGGCCGAGTTGGTGTATACATCTCCTTTAGTGTGTTTGTATTTGCTGATGTCCCTTGAATACAGCCACTTTGTACCGTGTTCTATCTAAACTTACTAGCTGCTATGTTAGCAGACAATGTCTTTTTACTTCAGTGGAGACAAAGCACATTATTCTCGTGTTTGTCTTTCATTGCTCAGGAAGTATGTAGCCCTTCTCGAAGCAGTTTGACTAATAATCCTCACTGTACATAAAGAAATCATAGATAGAACCAGTCACAGTGGCACCTTGACGTTCCTCCAAAAGTAGCTGTCTGGTTTTGTACATAAGCTAGTGACAGTTGTTTTTATCTATTTGTTCCCTTTGCTCAACAAGCTTTATGGGTGATTATAGAGGCTGGATTTTAGCAAATGCTGATTTTGTTCCTTGTGTTATGACCCGTCCCATCTCCATATGTGTGTGAGTGCGTGTGAAGCTCGTCAAAGCATTTTCCCAGACGTTAGGACCACTTTGGGGAAAGGATTAGCCCAGGCTTAGCCGAACGCTCGGGGCCTGGCCAGTCTGGCTGGCGTCAGTCGCTTCCGGGGAAGCGCCGCTCAAGGACTCCTCTCCCTCACGTCATGTGTCAACCCTTCTGACCTCTACCTGCGGCTGGCGCCGAGGCGGCGGAACGCGACAATGTGTATTCCGAGCTTTCCGGATTCTTTTCCGTCACGGTAAACGGCGCCGGCTGTCTGCGGGGAAACAATCCAGGGATCGTCCAGCGGCCAACTCGAGACCTTGGAACTGTTCCCCACCCCCTTTGTAGGATTCCAGAGTGGGGGATAATCGTCGTCTTGCCTTTCCCAAACGTTAAGCTCCCCTTAAGGGAGAGCTCCACAGGTCCGATTGCCCTCGGTCGCTTCAGGAGAAGCACCGCCCATGGAATCCTCCTTTCCCTCGCGTGTCCACGAAAACCCCGACCATTCGAGAGACGGTCGTCTTCGATCAGAGATTTCGCTATGAAATAAACCTGTTAAGTTTTCCTGACTGACTGGTTCGGACGTTGTTTGTGAGAAAGGTTGGACGCCAGCGAGATGACCATGCTACCCGAGAGACAAGGCTCGGCGTCGACACCTAACACTTGATTCATCATCAAGCTTTTTCAATATATGAGCATGAATTGAGTGTCAATACTGTTTTTATAGTGCCTCTATAGGCCTATTTCAGGTGTTAGTGCCTATTTTCAACATTGGCACCTATATGAACACTATTTAGCCTTCAGTTTTGCTTTCGAGTGCCGTTTCAGGTTGTGATCCATGTTACCAGGCAACACTAACTGTACTGAACTCCATGGGGTTCAACCAACTCCCGGAAAGCGACTGCTAGCAGCGACATGAATGCCCCGGCCAACGTACGTCGCCCTGACATGGCACAAGCGGTTGGTGAACGCGAAACCGTGGAGAGCCTTCAGGTGAAAGGAGAGAAGAACAGAAGAAAGAATGTGATGTACCCATGGCTTTTGTTGTTAATAATTTACTTTTTAAGTCGTTCACTGCCAGGGGAGAAATTAGCGCTATGCAATTCAACAAGGCCAATGGGAGGCATATGAAGCTTCACTCTAGTATCCCGACCCAGGTTCAACCACGACGCAATAGAATATTATTCTTGCGGTCACTGAGCGGTATGGGAATCTGCTCTGCACTTCTCAGCCATGCCGAAAAGAAAGACACCCAGGACTGTGTTGATTTGGCAGTGAACACTTGAATTACCATGCTACACAACAAAAGGAGGGACCATGTTCTGCCGACCATGCGGGAAAAAGGTGAAATGAGGAGACAGCGAGGCGTGGAAGTGGCGCGAGCGGTTATCTGCGAAGCTGGAGCTCTGACGAAACTCGTGAGTGGTGCGACATGCGGGATGTTGATTAATTGTGGAATTGTTGTCAAAAGAAAACAGTTCTATTTAATAAAAACTGCAGAAAATCTACAGAATATACGAGGAAGGTCTGTTCAATGCTGTCGTCCTTGCGATCGTGCTTTCTCTCGCATCTTTCTTTCTTCCTCTCGCAACACGCGTGGCAATCGCAAAACTACCGAGAATCTACAACACGCTCACCCCAAAATTAGCATATTCAGAAATGCTCATTATTTTACGAGTTCAATGATGTATAAAAGTTGCACAGGTCGTTTGAGCAATTATCCATTTGGTAAAGCCACTGAGGATGATCTTACCATTTTATCCCTGCTGTAGGAGAGTTCTTCAACATGTCCAGTGTGCCAAATGTGTTGCGGCGTCTTGCATTCTTCAATGAGCACAATGTCTCCTTCTTGTAGTGTGCTCAGCTAGCGGCTCGGATACTCTTGTGCAGATCGCAGGTGGAGGAGGCATTCATGGTAGGCAGTTTCCGAGCTGATCTGCTTGTTTCACTTGTGCGGGTGGATCGTTAGACTGACAAAAAGCAGCGCAGGCTCATTGGAACGGCACAGCAGGCTTTCCGCGTCCTTTCAAACGAGCGGCTGTTGGACGGGGTTTGTGAAAGGCCAGCCCCAGAGACCAGGATCAGCCTGGAGCTCTGCCAATGGATCCCCACCCTGTTTCACGATTCCATCTTTCTGAAGACATTCCTTGTACAACATCCGCGCCGTGATCAGCTCCGGATATCTTTCTTCTGATTTGGTGACAGCGAGCAGCCCTTCCATCAGGTCGTCATGCGATGTAGTCGCCAGGCGGACCGGCAACTTGAGATGCTTGCAGACATGTAAAAATCGTGGCACGCGTAATGGAAGTAGTTCCGTCCAAGACTTTTTAGAAACATTCACCCTATGGTCAAGTAACGCAGCACGCCGAAAGCTGAGATCTTCTTTAACAGCTTTCAGGTTGGTTAAAGGTTGAAGACGAGATGATGGTCCAGTCCTAAACCATGTAACCCTCGCGTGCTCAGGGCGACAACCAGCGTAAGTGCGACGATGGAAACTACCACCACCACCAAGAATGGCCGACAAAACAAGAAGCTCTTCGTTGGCCATTCTTTGGTTTGTTCCCTTTCTTTTGAGCAATTTCTCTGTCGATGCTCGATTGCAATACACCATGTCAGATTACAAAATGCAGTCGTCGTTGTCCTCTTCTTCGCTGACACTCGCCTTCTCGAAATTCTTGTGAGCGTACGACACAATCATGTTCGGAGACTGCCACGCATCAGACACTCTCGACTCCTTTGATTTCAAGCGACTGTCAAGAGTCTCATCCAGTCGGATTTGAAGCTCGGGTCCAACAGTGTCGGATTCACCTGCCACCTCCAGTCTCTGGCCCACTTTGATGACTTCTGAGCATTTTGACGACGACATCTGTTATTGCCGGTCGTTCCTCTGATCGGTTAATTTCGGAGAGCGCTGCGAGTGCGGCAAGTGACTGAACTTGGGGCTGCCGCCTATATACTTGTAAGTGTACTTTTTGAAGCAAGTGATTGTAGTGGTTAGAGTATTTACAAAAGTAGGTAAACAACCTTGGGTAAGAACTTCCAAAATGGTGTGAATGATGAATAAACAGTTGTTGCAGTTGGCATGTAGTAATCTGGAAACATCGGCGTGTACAACACCACTACATTACTTTGATCCAGGAAAGGCTGTCACACTTATCATGGACCGCTGCCCCTCACAGCCTTGGCGCCATCCCCACGCAAACATCTGAAGGGGATACCAAAGTGATCGCATATGGGAGTCGTGCCCTCTCTCCTGTTGACGCTCTGTACTCCCAAATTGAAAGAGAGATGTTGGCCATGGTCTGGGGCATTGAGCATTTTCACATATACCTGTATGGTACAGCATTCTGCCTACTAAGAGACCACAAGCCATTGGTCAGCATCCTCAGTAACCCCCACTCTCTGCCTTTGGCATGGTTCGAGCTCCTGGCACTCTGGATACAGCAATACACCTTTGACGTGCAGCACACAAGTGGTTCAAGCAACCCATCTGATTACTTGCCCAGACACTCCAGTAAACTGCAAGGATGTTCACTAATTTAGGTTACTCCGGTTTACAAAACAAGATTTATACAACGTATTTCCAGTTTAGACATGGGGAGGGCTCTTGAAGGTTGATGTCGTACCTACCAACAGTTCCAACAAGGATCTGCTCGAGCTGGTCCTTTTTTATTTTTTCTCTTCTTAGTACATGTTCCTTGGTCTCTTTTCTCATGAGGTGTGTAGTTGGAGACACATTCGCATTTAGCGGGAAATGTCCTCAATATTCAATAAAGAAAGTGTTTCGGTACCTGGAGTCTGCCGCCAAAGAGTATGTCAACTTCGTTTTATCCCACAGCCTGCCGTGTGCCGTGACCATTGAAGAGGTAACAAAAGCAACACAAGGCGATCCTGAACTTTCATTGCTCAAGAATGCTCTGAAACAGGGTCAACTAGATACGAGTTGGAAGAACACACCTCTACAGCCATTTTCTCAGGTGACTCAGAACTCTCGGTGTCTAAAGAAGGGCTTGTTCTGAGAGGCACTCAGATCATCCTGCCTGCATCCCTTCATAAAAAAGCAGTGCAGCTAGCACATCGAGGCCATCGAGGCATCGTCAAAACAAAGCAGTTGATGCACGAGAAGGTGTGGTTCCCCGGGATGGATTCTCTAGTGCACAGGAACTAAAGAGCTCCCAGGCTTGCCAAGCCAACATGCCAGAACACCATCGTGATCCCCTGCCGATCCTAAAGCAGCCTCGAGGACTCTGGACAGAACTGTCAATAGATTTCGCACGTCCAATCCCAGACGGCAAATACGCCATGGTGGTTGTGGATGATTTCTCCAAGCACCCCGTCGTCAGCATCATAAAAAGAATTGCGGCACCTACACTGGTCAAGCATCTGCATACCATATTTGCTCAGTTTGGCAGCCCAGATGTAGTGAAGTCTGACAACGGCTCGCCCATTCAAAGTTACTGCTTTGCAGGCTTTGTTGCTGAATTTGGTTTAAAACATAGCTGCATCACCCCAAGATGGCCTAAGGCTAATGGGGAGGCAGAGCGCTTCATGCGCACACTCAACAAGTCTACAATCCCAAGTTTGGTCAGTCACTAGTAGTGGACAAGCGAGCTTCAGACATTTCTGCTAGCTTATCGCTCAACACCCCATGGCTCCACAGGGAAATTCACGTTTGAACTTCTCTTCGGAAAGCCCATGCGAAACTACATCCTGACGCTACATGTTGATGCTCCTCCTCCTGCTCGCACTGATGCTCAACAGAGCGACGCTTGCAGGAAGGCTTACAAGTGGTATGTCGACGCACGGAGGCACACTAAACGTAACCAGCTTCGAGTTGGACAACAAGTAAGTACAATGCAAAAAAGAGAAGAGGAACAAGTTCTCCCCTTACTACAATCCAAACCCTCTACAAATCACAAAAATCACTGGCTCTCAAGTGACAGCATCAAGGAACAGAAAAACAACCTGTCGCAACTCGTTTCTTCAAAGATGCAAGCACAGTCCAAGCTGGACACTACCAGGACCAGACTTCCATGCCAGACCTTGATGATCAAGCTATGCGGAGCCAAACAGTGCCAAGACATGCAGTGCCAAGCCAAGCATGTGCCAAACCACCCAAGACCTCCACCTCACAGCGGTAGCCCCAAAGAACCAGGAAGCAACCTGGGCATCTTAAGGACTTTGTGGTTGAAAGCTGGACTTTACGTGGACCTAATTAACCTCATTAATTTTCTTTTTTTTTTTTCTTCTCCGAGAGGATGAGATACATATATACAAAAAAAAAAAAACTTTCAAGGAGGATAAATGTAGTGTTTAAAGTATTTACAAAAGCAGGTAAAAAACCCTGGCTGGGAACCAGTGTTCCCAGATAGGGCTATATATAGCCAAATTGGGCTAAGTCTTTTCTAGTTGGCGTCAAAATTTTGTGGTTCTAAGGATGCGGCGAACTTTTTTCAAAACCTCAGGTTCGACATCGACCCTTGAGGTTCAACTAGTTAATTTTCAAACTTTTCTTACCAGCTTCGAAAAAAATATGTTTTTCTTTTGGCCAGTCGAGAGGAGAGAGAGGAAGGAGAAAGGCTTCAAACTTCTACAAACTTCGGGGTTTTCACAATGCGCAGAGAAGCAATACTCGCAGAGTTCAAGCGGTCTCCCCGCAGCGCGATGGAGTAAACCAAACAGATTGCACTATAACCACAGGCCCGGCAGCGCGTCTTCTACCCGGACCTAGACTGAACTCTGCAAATGCTGCTTTGGCGCCCACTGCGAGAATGTTTAGGCACCCAAGTTTGTAAAAATGTGAAGTCCGCAGCTTCAACGCTAAACAATTGACTACCTTCCAGTCGTCACCCACCCCAAGAAAGGACAACACAATAAGAAATAGCGTGAACCAGAATGATGGACACTTATATTCTACACAAAGAAAAAGAGACGGGTGGGATATTGGCAAGGACCAAAGATATTGGGGTTCTTGTTTGAAACTCCCAGTGTTCTTACTGTTTTGCTTCTGTACTCTGTTCTTTTACTGTATGATCATATCTCCCGGACTTCACAATAAAGCTGTTTGTGTGTTTTGTACTTCTGAAAACCTACGAAGAAAGGGTCAGATTTGTATGAATTTTCATCGTTCAGAAGCTTTTTTTTTGAAAAATTCACAAGTGGACATATTTCCACAAAATGTGGAGCATCTGAGGGTTGGAAAAGAGAATGTCATGTGTTTTGTACGTGTGTGAAAAATTGTCAATAAAAGGCTTAAAAATCATTGTTTTTAGTTTTGGATATATTGGCTATATATATATATTTTTACGGCTTTGGCTATATTTGGGCTATGCCTCCTAGCCGTTTGGCGGTTTTTTAGTGGGACCTTCTGGCAACACTGGTGGGAACTTCCAAAATGGCGTGAATGAATAATAGACAGCTGTAGCAGCTGGCATGTAGTAATCTGGAAACATCGGCGTGTACATACCTGCCAACCAGCGGACGTTCGAATTCGTAAAACTCCCGCGGCCCGGTGGGGGGTAGTAGTAAGAGGCAGGCACTTATCCCTGGTGTTTCCGCGAAGCGATGTGCAGCTTAATGTCAGCCTTGCCACCGCGCGAAACGCTTACATCACATGTGCACGTGCGACAGAATCCAAACACCTCTCTCTTCTTGGATGGCACGAAGCACAAGAATTCCACCGTTTACAATTTCAGGAACACCTGAAAGTACCTCTTTGGAGGTATGGAGTTCGCCATTGCGCCGCGAAGCCACCGCGACTAGGGGAATGCTATGATTATACGTGCAACAAATACAGACACCACTCTGCTTGCCACGAAACTGGCCGAAACAGCAAGGCTCAACACGCCAAACCAATGTGCGCTGCCGAACACAGGCTTTGGGCTTTGAATTGGTTTTGGATCTGTGGCCACCGGATAGACGAACAGTAAAAACCACAACGCTGCCGTGGACGGTGCCTATCGCCCTCTTGTGGCGGTGCAAGGTACTGCTAGCAGCGGCTTTACAAAAAAAAAATATATATATATATATAATTTTTTTTTCGTAAAATTTGAAGCAAGATTTATACAATCGTAAAATCAGTCCTAATGTGTACATTTCACGAAAAATTCAGAAGAGTTGGCAGGTATGCGTGTACAATACCACTACATTGATGTCTCTTTGAATTTGTTCTTCATACTCGTAGTCATTCCCTTGCCACTAAAGGTTGATGGAAACCGGGGGTGCGATGGAATGTTTATGCTTCGTCTGAACGGAGGTTTTCTCGGTGTCGTCTTTTTTATTAGAGCCCCCGTGATTGTATTGCAGTTCAAGGAACTCTGAAGTGATATACAAACTTGAAAAGTCCACCCAAAAGTTGTGTTCAGTGCTATCATTTTTTCGTTGTTGGCGCATCGTTGCACCTGGACTTTTGTGATCTTCCAAAGTTGGACAGACTCGACAAGCATACCTATGCCAGGTACTGGCAGTACACCTGGGAATCATAGCTCGTCTGCGGCATGCCCTCCCTCCCCTTGACGCTAAGTAGAAATTCACTGACGAATGGTACTTGCGTAAAGTTTTCAGCGGGAGTCGACAAATTTTGAGGGAAACGGAATACGCTGAGCCTCACGTCGGATTGGGATGGGGCAGGTGATCAAGTGGCAACCTTGGGGGCGCAGCAGGGCGTTAACACAAAAGCCCGATCGAGGACCGCCTCAGAGTGAAATGGACCTCATAAGAAAAAAATCATGAATACTGCATTTAGAGCTACCGTAATATCCCCAGACATTGTCCACCCCACTTTTTCGGCGGATATCGTTTTCCAAATTAACACCGAGTGATCGCCCACTCCTACAAATACTCCAACCGGGACTCCGCGATACGTGAGCATTCATCCTACCCGAATAACGCAACCGCGGAGCTTATGGTTGCAGGACGTCTGTGACAAGGTAAAATGAAAGAGGAAAGACACTTTACTTTGTTCACAAATTTCATCCCCAATATCCGTGACTCTGAAGTCGGTGTACATGCGTGCGAAAGGAAAACGATGGGGATAACAAAATAAAACTTTGTTTTGCTGGACAAAAAAAAAAAAAAAAGGGAAGGTAACACAATCATCAACCCATTCAGGGATCGCCAAGTCGGCGAACGCCCCATATCCTGGAACGTAACCACGGAGAGTAAGGTCAACAAGGTCAGTCTCCACCAAAATCACAGCGAACCCACTCCTTCTTTTGAAACATCGCGACCGCAGTTGGTGAGGTTGTGCAACGTTTGAGACAAAGCGAACGGGTAAATGAAGATTCGCTGAAATGCCGCACACAGACGTTTGTAAAGCATCCCATTTCGAGCACCGTATCCGTGGTACCGTCCACGCCATGCAGCAACACCGTCTCAACCCGCATTGATAGCACATCGCGCACGGATGCACGCATGTATGCACGAAACAAGAAAGTTGCACAAGAGCCTGACTGCTCCTTGTGATTGACAAGGCACCCAACTTGGCCCGACGCCAAAGTGTTTGCCAACGCAATCGTTGGCTTTCCCACTTTCCCAGCATCGCTCTTCCTCTCTTTTTTCGCCTGCTCGCTCGTTCGTTCCACCTGGTTCGTTTTTGTATTTTACTGTTTTACTTTTTTTTTTTCCTAACGAAGAGAACATAGCGTAGTAAGAAACATGTTTTCACAAAACAAGCGCTCGGGCCGTACGCCGATCGGCGGTGTTCCTCACGTGTATGGAAGCAACGAACCTTGCCGTAGTCATACATTCTTTCGTGAGTATTTCTTCGATAAAACAATTAAACTAATTAGAGTTTTGAGGTTAATGTATTCCTTGTACAGCTGCACTAGATATGTACAAAAGATCGGCGTTTTGTTTAGCTTTTTCTCAACTTTTTTTGTACTTGCCCACCGAGACATGGCCCACCCCACTTTTTTTATGAATCTCAGGCGCCAGGGGGGTGAGAGATGACTCGGGATATTATGGTGAAACTGGAGCGACTATGCACCGAGAACTGACCCCGAGATAGCGCACGCGGCACCGAGCCTAATCTGCGGGAGAAGGCACTGAGTTTCTCTAGACTTATGAAGGGTCTACTGACCCAAATGCCATTGTCGGAACTGCTAGTTCCGAGTTGGTTTGACGGCGTCGAGAACATATTCGAAACATACCAAGTTCCCGTCACTGGTGCCACTCTATTTCACGGAGCACATTCGGGCGCAAGTGAACACGTTGCCCGTCAGCGAGGCAAGCGAGTACGGGGTGGTCAAAAAACACATCCTACTGAAACTCAAACTGACGCCAGCTGAGTATAGGAGGCTTTTTCTCAAAGCCACTCGAATGGAGAAAAAAATCTCGGACTCAGTTTGTGATGCGGGTGGAGAGCTGCTTCGAACACTATGCTTGGAGCCACGACATTGACTCTCTAGAGCAGTGGTCTCAAACTCACTTGAGCGTGGGGGCCAGATAGCCCACATTGGAAAGGTCCAGGGCCAACGTAAACGAGGGGGGGGGGGGGGGGGTTAAAAGATTTTAAAGGAAAGATACCTTGTGCTCTATGCTTGTTGTAAACTCAGTTTTTTTTCAGGGACATCTTAAGATTTGATTTGTTTATATGACTACATTGGGCCCTGACCTGCTGTGATAACAATAATTACGATGACACCGCACCGCCAAAATGCTGGCATTTTTAATAGTAAAGTACACTGTCGTTCTCGCTGCTTAATTCACTCAGGAAATAACTAAGATCAACATATTTCCCTAAAAAAAAAAGGGTTAATTTGACAGTTTTTTGCTTTTCTGGCAATTTTTTTACAACACTATAAAAACATTGATATTTTTAATAACTTTCTTTTTTTTAAGGCGAGAATCCAAAGCTTGTAGCTTTACCTTTAGCAGTTGCTCCTGCTGACTGAGAGTTCGAACAACCGAGATGCAACCTTCAATGAAGAGCTTGCCCGCGCTTGCAGCCTACTAGTGGAATTGTTGTACATTACAAAAAGCTGGGAAGCAAAAAATAAAGCGAAACAACGGGCAAATGAACACAGATGAGTATAAACTATGTGAACACGTTTAAAGAGCAGAGCTACTTTTCGAGCGAAAATAAATCGGAGAGAAGAGATCACTATGGCGCACGCCATTTCTAGCGCCCGAGACATGGGAACCGCGACTCGTAGTCGGTTGCCTGCGGGCTGCGTCCCAGCAAGTCGCAGGCCACATGCGGCCCGCGGGTTTGAGACCCCTGCTCTAGAGGATTTGCTATCGTTGAAGATAGCCGACCGCAAACGAGACTCCTAGCCCGACGACATGCAGGCCTACGTCACCTTAAACGAGACGGGAAAATGGTTGAAGCCACAGGAGGAGGCCGCGCTGGCCGATCGCTTCAATGAGAGCGAACGATGCAGAAGGCGGAAACCTTTTTAAGCTTTTAGGGCTCGCGCACCCGAAAAGAAAACGCCGTGTTTGGCCGAGAGTGAGCAGAGAAGCCAAACCAGGGTGAAAAAACAAACAGGGTGAAGTGCTTTAGTTGCCAGGGGACCAGACATTTTTCCTGCAACTGTCCGCAAAAGCGGACACAGGAGAGTGATCCCAAATCTAACCTTGTAGTAGGGTTTGTTTTTGACACAATAAATATTCCGACTGAGACAATGTTGTTTTGAGAATATGGGCGAAATATGCAGTTCGTAAGTGATTTTGAGAAAAACAAAAGATGCCAATCTTTCATTTATGCATTTTTTGAAGATATTTTGGACTTTTCGTTGTTCATTCCATTTCACAGAGAACTTTCCTCTCTACATGTTTTTGTGAAGAAACAATCATAATCATGCTAGTGCATCTTCAAAAGGCTGTATAAGCATAAATTATCTATAGTTAGCATATCTTTACTGGCATAGTAAAGCTCCGTGCAGAAAGGACAAAATCAAGTTCACAATTTTTTTTTTTTTTTGAAAAGCAGTGGAAAAAGGCACTCATGCTGTACCCTGCGATTGTTGTGCCCGTTTTCTTTACCGCACTTTCCCACTATGTAGGTGGAATCCATACGTTTCCTTTTATCCACATAAAAACATTCCAAGTGCAAGACATCTTTTTTTTTTAATGGTGCCGTAGTGACTTTGCACTTCACTTGATTGTTTTCATTGAACTTAAAATATCAATGAGCACACTTTTTGTACTCAACTATTTAGAGTTTGCGGCACACGACTGCCCCAACCCGGGCCAGCAACGCCCGAAACATTTTTTGTTCAAGCCCGAGCCCGTGCCTGATAAAATGTATGCTACCCGGCCCGAGTCCGGGCTTGGGCCGGGTAACATACATTTTCCCTCACACTTTCTTCTTCACATTTTCTTTGGGCCGGTCTGGGCTTTCAAGCTGGCCCGGGCCCGTGCAGTGCTTTAGTCCCTCAGGGCTCTAGCGCAGTGCTCTAGTCCAGCAGCTGCTAACTCTGTCAAGGTCAAAGTGCAAGGAATGGATGACATGTAGTGGCATGAAGGCCTTGTGCTAGATGAAATGAAGCTCTCTTCGCACCTTGACATGACAGCCTCTGCACACATGGAAGGTTTTGTCAACTTGGGACAATTTACCGAGGAAGCAGACCAGCATACCAGGGCGGACCATGGTCTCGTGGTTATGTTCCAGCCGTTTGTAGGCAGATGGAAACAAATATTTGGTAATAGCATGCCAGCAGCACTTGCTTTTCTTCTAAATACAATATTTTTTTTTTATACTGTTTACCAACACAAAAAGAAATGTTTGAACAGCAGGAAGTCAGTCTGCCTTGAACTTGCATTTGGTGCCTCTGCTGTAGCTGGGCAATTGGGTCATGGCAGTACGAATGTTAACCTGGGGTCTTTAAAGTCAAGAGCACAATAGCGATTATACGAGTGCACTCAACACACTCGTTTATATTTTACTTGCTTGTTAGGTGTCTTTGCTTCTTCTGACACAATAACCTGGGGTCTTAAAGTCCAGAGCACAGTAGTGAGTATACGAGTGCTCTCAACTAACACACTCATTTATATATATTTGCTTGTTAGGTGTCTTTGCTCCTTCTGGCAACGTGATATCAGGGATTTTGACCAAGATTGTGGTTGAGGTGACACCGCTGTGTGAGAAAGTGGGCCTTAAGGCTCTGTTATACTCCGACGTAACACGTGTGCGCGTTGGCGTCACGTTGACGTCACGTTGGCGAAAACCCGACGGTCTATACTCCGACGTCGTGGCATAACCGGCGCGACCGGCGGCGTGCGACGCCGCCTGACCGCCTGGACGCCAAAATGGAGCATGCCGTATTCTGCGCCGGCCATGCCAGCGACGCCGAACCAGGATGCATCCTGCGCTGGCTCCCGGCAGCCCTCGAGCGGGAAACGCGGCGAATACGAGCAATAGCAGATGACGGGAGCACCACTCAGTGTGGCGTCATGTTTGAAGAATCGGACTCGGTCGTCGAGAAGCTGATCGAGGGAATTCGTCCTCACCCGTGTGTCTACGACACGAGGAAGCTTGAGTACCGTAGACCGTGCGCTTGTCAAAGATGTACCGTATGTACATTGACCGCCTACGCTTGCGGCGCAGGCGGTGCACGAACAGTGCAAGTGCGAGTTTTTGTCATGCAAGGTACGTCCACACGATCGCTCGAAATTGGCGCTCAAGATGCCCGAAAAGTTTTGTCTGCTATTCGAAACGAAAAGGAATCGGAAGTGGCGCACTCTCGCAGGAAATGTGCCCTCGTAGTAAGATTCTGCGCATGCGCCGCGCTGGCGCCCCATCGATGCGCGCCGTGGGAGCCGCCGGAGTATAAAGAAGGCGAATTTTTGACGCGCGCGGCGTGACTGATGTGGTGTAGCCGACTTCGGCCAGCGTTCGCTTGCGCGCGCGTTACGTCGGAGTATAACAGAGCCTTTAGTGTCGACTACATCTGCTCTGACAGAGCGTCCTGGAACTGTGCCATGTGGCATGCCCTCGGCATCCATGGCACATCAACATCTGTGACCTGCAAGGTTATCCACCCAGCTGACGAAGAGAGACACCTTTACTTCGTTTCAGACTTTCCCCACCTTGCGAAGTGTGTCCGGAACCTCATGATGAAGCATGGTTTCAACACCCACAAAGGACCAGTATGTAATAGACCCTATAAATTTTCTTTAAATATTTACTATTATTTTTGTATCTCAAGATATCATTTGACATAATTCCCGTTTTATTCATTCTCATACAATTCTCTACCTTGCAGGCCCACTGGGAACATGTTTCGACAACGTGGAAGTGCGGCAATAACAATGTCAAGTTGCACACAAGTTGACTCAGGCTCACATTGTTCCTGATGGGTTCCAGAAGACGCGAGTAGACCTGGCATTCCAGATTTTTAGTTCATCAGTTGTACAAGCTATGTCCTCCTTCCATGAAGAAAAGATAGAAGCGCAGTACCCAAACCTCAAGCCCACCAAAATGTTTGTCAATCTGATAGCTGAACTCGTCGTCATGACGTCAAGGTTTCAGGCTCAGGTGCAGTTGTCTCTAATCTGCTTTTTCCTCTCGTGTGATGCAAATAAATGCAACTTCCACTTCTGCTTCCAGACCTCGCAGCAAGAAGGCGGTTGTACATGACGAAACGCTGCAGTTTCTTGATGCATGGGAGGCACACGCAAGAAAGCTGGGCTTCCTCAGCAACAGCATGGCAGAGGGTCTCCCTGTCAGCCTAGATGCGACGAAGGACCTCCTCGAGTAAATACAAAACAATGTTGTATAGGCCAATTCCCGAAATCCTTGCCCACAGTGATCAAAAATAGAAATGTTGAGTGACTAAGATGCTATTCTCACATTTTCAGGTACCTCACAAAGAAAGTGGGCTTTTCTTTCCTAATGACTTCCCGGCTGAGCCAGGACAGCCTTGAGAGGTGCTTTGGGATTGTGAGACAGTTGTGCGGCGCAAATGATCATCCAACACCTGCCCCAATCATTGCGGTCATGAGGTGTAAAACCCATTTGGTTTTTTCAGCTAAGAACTTAATATATTTTGTCAGAAAAGGTGAATGTTTAATGTTCCTGCTCAATGTTTCTGTACATTGCAGGTGCTTGGCATTTTAGAGCTTGGCCAGGAGTCCTTAAGGAGGAAACGTTGCACCCGACATGCTTGAGTCGCTGCCTTCTGTGGAAGAAGTGATGCAAGACGACGAAGAGGACGACATCTGGAACTCGGGAGGACCATTAGGCTTGGCTGATGTCGTGATAGACCATGCAGCATATGTTGCACAACACAGTGATTCACGGCTTGTATACTACACTGCTGGTTATGTTGCAAAAAAGTGCGTACTCCCAAGCTCCTGCGGGCTCTGCAAATTACTATGCTTAGTTGAAAAAAAAAAAAAAAATGTGGCCGCCAACCTGCCATCACAGGCATGTATCGAGTGGGAACTGGGTGGGCTCTTGTACCCTTCCGAAGCTTTCTACGCCCTCATCCAGACTCTGGAGGACGGACTAACGTGCATATTCAGACAACTGAAACTACACACAAAGGCGGTATAGGAGATTGTTCTTGGCCTCGGGCAGGTGCCAAGTGTAGGCTGTTCCGAGCATTCACATGTCCTGACAATGGCGGTTGGGAAGTTCTACTACCTGACGAGAATTAATTTCTTTCTGAAAGGTCTAAATCAAACGGCTAATGAAAAAAAGGCAAAGAGGACTAAGCCATGTGTAGTTCAATAAGTCGCACCAGAGAACAAATCATGTAAGTACTGTAAATAAAAGTCATCCTTGATTGAATGTGATGTAACTTTTCTGTAGCACAACGAATGGCCCCACAATTGTGTTTTTGACTGATAGTTTGTGCTTGTGCATATTACCTCCCCAAAGCAGATCCCGAGGTCTCCGATCTGGTAATTTAGCTATAT
>JABSTQ010008774.1:0-31103 GCA_013358835.2 Ixodes persulcatus
ATGGCGTAGTATAGTAATAACGTGTCTGCTAAAGATTAAACTAGAGATAAAACCGTACGCAGCGGGCCCCGGTTCAATCCCCGCTAGAACACATTTTTTTAACATTATTTTTTTTTTAAACATTTGGCGATATTTGCAAATTAAATACGCGTGTCATAATTTTTTTTCTTTTTTTTTGCGGGGGGGGGGGGGGGGGTGTAGTTGCTGCTATTGAAGAACGTGAGATTAAAATTAAAATGTATTTTAAATGACAATCGCGATATTCGAGAGACTGCCACTTCGGCAAACTTGAGAAGATCGCGCCTGCATGGCAAAGGCATAAAGAAAACATGCTGCTCTCTCCTGTATTGTTTGTCTCGCTCGCGCTTCATGTTGAAACGAATTATCGGCGAGCGGCTGATGGAACACATGTCAAAATAAGCGTGATTTGTGCTTCACACTTTCGGACGGCACTGGAAGGCGCGAGTGGAGTGAACAACACTCTAAACACAACAAGAAAAAAAAAAAAACTGCCAAAAATGACAATGAAGGGTTACTTTAGCCTTGCCAGTGGTCTCCGGGAGGCCTAAACTAGCCAAACTTTATGTGCTAGTGCTTCCTAAATCTATGCAAACTATTTCATGCACGCTAGAACAAAATCTACAAAGGAAACACCAAATACACTTAGCTTCGCACGCCTTCGGAAGAGCTGCCGCAAACACGCCTGCTTCGCTCGACAGCCAGGATAGCTGCCAGCGACAACAAGTTCTTTCGCGTCACGACCGCCACGGAGCAAGCAGCCAGGAGCACAAAGAGCCGTCCATCAAGGCCGAACTGGCCGAACCGCCGAACGACCGAGCGAAGCTGGCGAGGCCGCGAGGCGCGGGAAGAACTTGGAAGACCGAAAGGAGGGGTATAAAGGAAAGGAAACAATACAGCAGAGGAAACGAGCAGGCAAGGAGGATAAATTCGTCTCCGAGAGCGAGGTGGAGGACTGACCGCGATAGCAGCTGCGAGCACTGCGGCGCCCACGCAGACGCAGAGCACCTGATGTGCCATTGCCCGCGCTTCTCAGACGCGCGGGCGGACTTGGGGCGTGCTTACAGTGCCCTCGGCCGCCCCAGCGACACTTTGGACGAGCTCCTGCGGCCCAGGCTGCCCCGGGCCGGGGCAGAGCGGGCGCTACGCGCGCTGGCCAGCTACTTGGGTAACACCGGCCTCAAGGACGTGATGTAACGCCCGAGGTTGCCCACGAACTGCACGAACTACGAACACTACGAACACTACGACAGCGCCAACAGCGCCGCTCGCCGCGCCACGGCGTGGCGATGACGAGCGAATGTTCTTTCTGGTACTCTCTCTCTCTCTCACTCAACCTATCCCACCTATCCTCCCAATCCCCCTTCCCCCAATCGGCTGTGACATGCAGGCATCCTGCCAGCAAAAACAGTCCGTTTTCTGAAAAAAATAAAGCACTCAACCCAACTTCGGTTGGGTTGTCATCATCTGTTTCTTGTTGGGACCGCTCGCCGCGCTTCAAGACGCAAATATGTTCCAACAGCCAGGGGAGGGCATAATGAAAAAAGTTTACTCTGTTTTAACTCAACAACAAAAAATATAACAACAACACAGACGTTTCGCCACCTATCCGGGTGGCATCATCAGTATGAACTGGCCCGGTGGTGGGGAGAGTCAAACCAGTCGACTCTAATCTAACAAGTCTCCGTAAATGTCCGGTAGGGGGCCCCGGTTTGTGTTGCACGCCCTGGGGTCACGGCGAATAAACCACGATTCCACGAACTTCCTCGGGCCCCAACGCTGTTCACGAGCCAAGGTCGCCGCATTGTCGAAGTCAAACGCGTGTCCGGTCGTCCAGCTGTGGTCGACGAGCTCAGACTTGCTTCTTGTGGCATGCGTGGCCTTCACCACATCTCTTCTATGCTCCTTAAGCCGTGTGCTCCTCCGTCTGCCGGTTTCCCCAATGTACGTGGCGTCGCAGTCGACACAGTTGACCTTGTACACCACACCTGTCTGGGCGTTGGCGGGGGTAATGTCTTTCGGCTTGGAAAACGCCTTCGCCAAAGTATACGCTGGCTTAAACACGTTCCGGATGCCCAAAGGGGTCAAAGCTCTTCTAATCGAGTCCGAGGTTCCCCGGACATAGGGAATACACACTGTCGGCTTCCCTTTGCCTCCAGTGTCTACACTGCACTGTTGCATGCGCTTACGCGCGTCACTTATGAAGGATCCCGGATAATTGCGCCTGCCAAAGGAAGTGGAGATTCTTGTCAGTACACTGGACCGGAGGTCATCGTTCGAAGACAACACATCGCAACGCGACAACAGTGTCCGTACCACGGCGCGCTTGTGTTCCGCCGGGTGATGGGAATCAAAGCACAAAACATTTCCGCTGTCACACGGTTTTCGGTACACTTCAGTCTCTACGGCACCACCGCCCACCCGGCGCACCAATACGTCCAAAAACGGCAGCACACCGTCCCTCTCAGTTTCACACGTGAACTGGATAGCCGTATGAAAACTATTCAGCGCCAAGTGAAAAGCATGCAAGTTCACCTTTTTCAGGATTACGAAAGTGTCATCAACATACCGGCAGTACATTTTCAAGGGGAAAGACAAGGAGTTCACGACCAACTTCTCCACATGCTCCATTACCAAATTGGCCACCGTAACGGACACCGGGCTTCCCATCGGACAACCTTCAATCTGATGGTACACCGCGTTGTCAAAAGTAAAGTAAGTCTGGTTTAAACAAAACCGCAAGAAAATCACAATATCCTCTACCAGTAAGGCCGTGCGGGATCCCAACGTGCAATCATCTAGCAAACGTTTTTCCACGACATCAACAGCCAATCCAATTGGCACATTCGTGAACAAAGAGACAACGTCAAAGGAAGCCATTACGTCGTCATCCTCAAGCTCTTGCTTACGGACAGCTGTTACAAATTCCAGAGAGTTGGCAACAGACAGCGTGTTCTCCTCAGTCAACGGCCTCAGCAACTCCACCAGAAATTTCGAGAGGTCGTAGGTAGGCGATCCGATAAACGAAACAATCGGACGAAGAGGACAACCCTCCTTGTGCACCTTTGGTAGCCCGTAGATCTTGGGGGTGGACCCATCAGACGAAAAAAGGCGGCGATAAAGAACCTCATCGAGCCTTCCCTTCGTCTTAAGCCTGCGCAAATGATCCACAAGTTGTCTTTCTGATCACGCAGTAGGATCAACGTTCAATTTTACAAAGTGCAAAGGGTCACTTAGAATCTTATACATTTTCTCTTTATAATCGCTTCGGTCTAACAGAACAGAACAGAACAAGCCACAAGAAGCAAGTCTGAGCTCGTCGACCACAGCTGGACGACCGGACACGCGTTTGACTTCGACAATGCGGCGACCTTGGCTCGTGAACAGCGTTGGGGCCCGAGGAAGTTCGTGGAATCGTGGTTTATTCGCCGTGACCCCAGGGCGTGCAACACAAACCGGGGCCCCCTACCGGACATTTACGGATACTTGTTAGATTAGAGTCGACTGGTTTGACTCTCCCCACCACCGGGCCAGTTCATACTGATGATGCCACCCGGATAGGTGGCGAAACGTCTGTGTTGTTGTTATATTTTTTGTTGTTGAGTTAAGCCTGAGTAAACTTTTTTCATTATGCGCTTCAAGACGGACGATCACTGATCTCTATGATACCGATCATGCGTGGGAGACATAGCAGTTTCGACGGACGTGTTTCACCGGGTCCGCAGATATCCCGTGAAAATCGCGAGGAAAAATTTCTTTGTGCGTTTTCATTTTAGGTGCTGCCCGTAAAGACGTGGCTGGTGAAAAAGGGCTTTTTGGAGCCATGGTCAACGAACTGTGCTCTCTGTTCGTTCCTGAAACTTTGGAGCATGTTTTCCTATACTGCACGAACGCCGAGTTGTTTTGGGCTGAGTTGAGAGCGGAACTTTGCATTGATTTATATTTTGGACAAAATCCCGAGACTGGGGGGAAGAAAGGACAGCACAACACAAAGTCTCTGAGACTTTGTGTTGTGCTGTCCTTTCTTCCCCCCAGTCTCGGGGTTTTGTCCAAAATGTTAAACCTTCACCAGCTTGTTTGCGCCCTAACTTTTTGTTCGTTGATTTATATGTGGGTTGAAAACAGGCGAAGTTCCTAAAGTTCGAGACGTGTCCTTCGGTCAGGGCGTGGGAGATCATTACTCTATTGGGACTATGGTCTCTTTGGAGGTCAAGGACGGACCACCTGCACGTGGTAGAGGGTGGCAAACCTGCCTGGCGTCATTTTGTGGAGGGTTTTGACTATGTGGCCTCGCTGACAAAGGAGGCAGCACAGCCGGGACTGGAATGCTGGGAAGAGCTGTTCACACGACTGCAAAGACGAACGCGGAAACAGCAAATGGCACCTGGTTAGGGCGGCCTGAAATGCGAAGGCGTTGAACCGGACACGGCCGGGTGTGCTAGTGTGCATTATAGGCCGATCTCTCGAACTTTAAGTGATGGTTTAGAGAATTTTGCAATATGGTATAGATATTAAATCTGTGATGCTATTCTGTAAAATTTTGTAAATAAATGTTCTTGTTAAAATTAAAAAAAAAGAAAGACAATTGCTATAGGGCCTCCCGAGATCCCGAAGCGCGCGCGCATTCGCTCACTTGGGGAACTCGGCAACTCGGAGGACATGTTTGGTGGATCGCGCTTCCCCGCTTGGTCGCTGCAGGAGCTGCAGCGCTAGCACGGTGAGCGCGAGTGGGGCCACCGGGCGGCCCTCTTGCATGAAAAAATCGCGTTCTCGCTAGCGTTGCAGAGGCTTGCGGCTGCGTGGTGAAGGCACGTTTTCTACTCCGTTCGTCCTCATTCGCCGAAGAAGTTTTTTCTAAAACCCTATGTAAGCGGTGAGACTTGGTGTTGAGAACACAGAACTTTTTATGAAAGTGCAGTGGAGTAGGTAAAAGGCACAACTCGTCGAAAGCAAGTTCCGCCGGTCCGCGGCGTGATCAAAGCCTTCTTGGCACGCCGAAGTGCTGCGTCTCTGTGCCTTCGCGCGCATGGATACCGATCCAGAACCGACGCCGTGTTGATGTTTTTAGCTTACACATGGTAAATACAGCTATTATTATTATTATTATTATTATTATTATTATTATTATTATTATTATTATTATTATCATTATTATTATTATTACTTTCCGGTGTCGCCGGACACAAGTCGCTGTTTGTCGCTCTAGTGGGATGAGGCTATTAAGCGGAGCGCGTACTATCTTCGTCTCATCACATACCTTAAATGCGAGCGAATAAGAGTAAACAAAAAACGAGCGCAACGCTTTGAACTTGACTGCTATGAACTTGACGCACAATCGTGAAGTGACAGCGTCGTGCAAAACAACATGCTCGAGCTGGTAGCATCGGCGCCGGTCACACTTACGATGCAAAATGGTCATGAAAAACATATTTCAAAACATGAGGCACATGCTAGCTCGTTCTCAGTTGTTGCTTTCGCTATGGGATGAAACAAAAATCACTTTGGGTACTTACTCTTCAGGCTGCAACCGCTTGGCTGGCATACTGCAAGAAATCTCTAGAGGACACTATACTTCGTACAGCCAAAGCTACTGGGAAGAGAGCGTATGCCAACCTGTTCAAGAGGAGAAACGGGAGAAAAGTGCCGCGATTCCCCCGTTCCTCCTTTCCCTCCTCTTGAGCAGGTCGGGATACACTCTCTCCGCTGTAGCATTGGCAGGCGGCTTACATTAGGATACAAGGCCTCCCTCCGCACCGCTGAGACGCGCTAAGTGGTGCGGTCCTTCCACATCTGCTTCCCCAGGCAGTTTATTTAACGAAACGAATGCTCCGCACAAGCTGCAGATTTGCTCGAAGTCGACGCTTGCGACATAGAGACCGGCGTCGTTGGCTACAACATCGCTCTCGCCTAGGGCGGACGATGCATGCCTGGCGTGAATGTGCCGACTCTTTTGGATACCTTGATGGCACACTTGAAGATGTAGCTCAATTATCATTCTTGAAAAAAGCGTCAAGCGACAGTTTGACTATTGAACTAATTTTTGACAGTCTATATACGTAAAGCAACTTTCACGACTCATGTGCTGAACGCAATATTATCAACATTACTCACTGCAGCGATTAAGGAAGTCAACTAAGTACGCTTCAGGGGTTTCCCCAGAAATTGAAGTTAGGGGGGGGGGGGGGGCTAAATTTTTAGAGGGGGGGGGGGTGAATTGAGAATAGAGGAGTCGTTGCGAATTAAGGAGGTGCCTTCAGAAAAACAAGGGGGGGGGGGGGGGGTGTACGGCCCCCCTAGGGGGTGTGTAGGGAAATCACTGGTACGCTTTGAAACTAAGTGACTATGAGCATTTCAAAGTTGCTTCCACGGTGCATATGCTGTCGCTTTTCCCTCGCTTTTTTTTTACATTTTGGTTGTTGTATTATTGAAAATAAAAGAGTACAGATAAGTAAACCCCAGAAAAAGAAGAAGAAAAAAAAAAAAGACAAGAGGGAAGAAAAGAAAAATGCTATTGTAGGCAGTGATAGAGTGCAGGCGAGCTGGTAATTAATCAACATCTTGTAGACCCTGAGATGGGGAACGACAAAAAAAAAAAAAAAAAAAAAAACGGATGGAGACAACAAAATGTCAAACGCAGCTGAAATTTATTGATATGAGCACACCAATAAATAGACTTTCGAGCACATGGAGAAAGAGAAAGGGAAAGAAAGAACTCAAACGGGCATAAACAAGACGATCCACGACTTCGCATTAGACAGCATGAGCTACTCCCGGCTCCAACACTTTCGGAAAGGGAACCGACCACCCGAACAACAACAACTCCAAGGTCAACACACAAGGCAACCTCCAAACCGCTAAAGCCTAAGCTCCATTTTCTACTTCTTGCTGAACCATTAGCACTTGCGAGACCTTCGCTTACTCACACGGCCAAGCTTTGCGAGAGCTCTTCAGAGAGCCGTATTTCTCATACTGTCCACGGACAGTGTCGTCATCTTCGTTTTGCTTGGGAATGTTGTGGGCCGGCCCTTCGCCGTAGTTATCGAACAGAAAGAGAAACACATGGGATTTTTAAAACCTTAACAAAACGAAAAAAAAAAGAACTGACATTGGAAAGGGGAAAGGGAGAAAGAGGAAAACCATGAAATTTCGGGGTTTGTTTTAACCCTTGAACCCTGGCTACGCCACTGCTAAGGGGCGCCACCACAGTAATAGCTCACGTTTGAACAATGCAGCCGCCACATTCATGGCATACCCAATCTTTCTTGACTCAGTCGCTAGATGCTCCCGTCGCTCGGGCCTGGTCGGTTCAGACCAGTCTTGGCCAGTAACTAGTTACCAGTAGCGCGTTACCGTTAACTAGTTACTTTTTTCGGTAACTTTTACCCGTTACGCGTTACTCTTTAATGCTGGTAACTTGTAACTGTAACACTGTTACTTTTTTATTGGATGACTGTAACTGTTTAGGCCGTTAGTTACTTTTTTTACTAAATAAATTGGACCCCGCTGCCGTGGACATGGTGAAATCGACATCTTGAAGTATTTTTCTCAATACTCCTCGCTGACAAAAAAAAAAAAAAAGAAAGAAAAAGCGTGGCCACGCTTTAAAGGGCCCATGAAACGAATTTTGGGCTGGAAGGAATCAATTTATATTGGGATTTTACTAATAGCACATCGTTCAGTGGGCTAAAAGAAAAAAGGTAGAAAGTCAAAAGCTTGACTTTCGGTACGAAAATTTGAAAAACACAGCGGTCTATTTCGTAAATCCTTCCCTTCGTAAGCTCTCTGCCTTTTCACTGTGATACATCCGCGGACCCCGCAGCGCGTCACCGGGCCCAAACGAACGTCACATGACACCGGACCTCACTTATTCCCCTCATCCTAAGCTGACATTGTGGTGGAAGCTACGCGCTTGCCGGACTAATCAACCACCTCCTTTCATCACCTGACCTCATTCTCTGCGCGTGGGTATGCGCGAGAGAGCGTGATCACGTGGCAAAAGTGTTGCTGGCTCAACGAGCACGTAGCTTCCACAGCACTGCCAGCTTCGGGGTGAACGGGGTGGGAAAGCAACGTTTGTCTGAATTTTGAGCGACGGGCTAATCTTCTAGGGGGAGAATGGATGTGTCCGGATTATACAAACGAGAGTACGAGCAAGATGGGACTCCCTCTTTCCGTCTTCTTGAACTAATCGGTAGAATGCGCGTTTTATGAGTTGAGGAGGAAAGCTAAACAGGAAAAAGTTGGAAAAGCGTTTCCTGGTTTAGCCCACGACCGAGAATGGACGGCGGACGAGTCAGCACCAAACCGGGAAGTAAAGGAAGCCGGTGCCCGCGGTGGTAGGGGCGGCAAGGAATGTCTGTTTTACCGACTTCGGCTCATCTGCGGGTGTTGGTGGTCCTGCGACATGTCTCCGAGTGTTCCGTCTCAGATGTGACCCCCCCCCCCCCCCACCTCTCCCTTCCCCTTTGTCGGATATCTGTCCTGTCGTTTGTACACCCAGCCGCTTGCCGTTTCCTCTTCCCTCAAGGAATTAAGCCGTCCCCATATTCTGCAGAAAGTCGGCGCTTGTTTAACTTATTCATTCTCTTCGGAGCGGCTCGAGTAAACACGAAAACAGGTTCAAGTGTTATTGCCTTTTTCGTTGATAGCCTCAAGAAACACCCCAATGGAGGGACACTTTTTGTGGAACCTATGCAGTGCTCGAGCTGAAGCGATTTTAGGGAAGACACGAGTCATAAGTGAGAGGAACAGCTCTTTTTGATGCGTTTTCCATAGTTGGCGTGCCGCGGTGGTCATCGCACACTCGTGGATCACCAGACGGCCTTACTTTGCCTCCTTTCCCCCTATGTTCTTGCGAAGCTGCTTGACCTCCTATGTTTAGGCCTGCTTCCGAGTATATCCCATAAGGCAATTATGCGACCATCTGTGTCCTCATTCGTTTCAAAGAGAAAAATAAACGAAAACGTTCACTGACGAGGGCCGATGACAATTTTGAAAAGCAGTTGACTATAAGTGATAACAATTTTTGCAAATAAATTATGCACATAGAAATGCTGAGACGGCGAAGGACGCAAAAAAGAAGCACCCTTCGGGTTTAAATTTTTATATTTTCTCAGGTTTACCTTTCTTCTCAATATAGTGTAACAAATGAAATATTGTTTTGGATTTTGATTTTCTGAGTTCATTGTTTTGTGCTGTCACGGGAAAGTAACGGCGTTACTGTTTATGGAGCGACTGTAACTGTAACACGTTACTTTTTGAAGCCGGTAACTGTAACTGTAACAGAGTTACTTCTCCCCCTAGGTAACTGTAACTGTTACATTGTTACTTTTTACTGGTAACGTGCCCATGACTGCTTTGAACTAATGTTGCGGCAATATGCCACGAAGTAAAAGTGGTGGCGCTTTAGTAAATAAAGAACAATAGATCGGGACTCAATGTGGTCAGAATCTCGGATGTTGATCATCTGACAAAAACAAGAAGGTTATAATGGGCAGGAGGTGTCCCACAAAACGTACCCTCAATCTCTCGGCTATTAATTCAGACTATCCTTTTCCTGTGCTACAGTCTCGGGTAATTTCCGTTATTATTAGGAAACTCCGTTAACGGACGCCGCCATGCAGTGGCGTAGCCAGGAATTATCTTCGGGGGAGTGGAGGGCTGTTGAGTTTTCCATGACCGGGGGTTGGGGGGGGGGGGGGCGCTTTAGTTTCATTTTTGTGTGTAGAATTTGATGTACTGTACGATTCACGGCTACAGACACGACCGTCCCCAACCTCCCGCGGTTGTCGTTACATATTTGTGTTCCTTTACAGAAAAAGAAAAAAGAGTGATGGTTTTGCGGTTTGGAGGGGGGGGGGGGGGGGGGGAGCGGGTTGACTTCTTCAGCCCTCGCCAAACCCTTGCCTACGCCACTGCCATCATAGAAATATCGGGCAAATAACCGCGTTATCATGGCCTTGCTGTGGCAACGCGGTTGAGGCGTCGCCACGAAGTCTACCTATCGAAAACTGTTAAGGGGCGTATCAAAAGCCGGCTCCTTGAAACGCCTGTTTGTTGGTGGTCATAAAGACGGCGTCCGCAAGTTTTACGGGCACCTTTTCGTTTGTTCCAAACTTATCGTTCTGGAATAAACTCCATATGGAGTTTCGCGAAAAGGTTTAAAATATTCATGTGTGAACCATCTGTGTTGCTCGAGTAGTCTTTGGCGACGCTTGCTTAACTTCCTGTCCACTATGGTCCTTGAAATACGCCAAGGGGGCTCCAGTACAAAAGAAAGCTCCCTAACCCTCTTTCCATCAACCTTCAATTAGAAAAGACCCCATTTAACAATGGGCATGGGAGGCCGTGTTACATTTTGTTGTTCTGGCACGCTCTTGTACAACGAGCTCACAAACACCAGCTTGTCTGGCGACGGGAACTTTATAGTATCCTTGTATTCCTGTTGAAAAAAAAAAAGATAAGAAGAAGACCGCGGCACCAGACGACTTTCGGAGTGTTTCTTCTGCTCTTTGTCTGAGCTTTCTTAAATGAAAAACAATTAACATTTTCAAGTTTCCTGGGGCCAGCATGGGCCCCCTGACAGCCTGGGTCCCAGGGCTGCAGCCCCCTTAGCCCGTACCTTAATCCGGCCCTGCACGACACCGGACAGACGACGCAGCCCGCAAGCACGCCGCCGACGACCTAGCGGCGAGCAGACGACGGGAGCTGCTCGTCGGTGGCGCAGCCGCGCAGGTGGCGTCGGTGCGCAAGGCAGTCTAAAGTCCCTTCATTAAATTCGCGCTTTCAAGTACCGCCAACCATTGTTGTGGAAACGCGCAAGACACGTGCCACGAGCGGGTGCTCCGCAGCCATTCGCTTCCAAGGGCCGCTCATTTCAGTGCTGCGGCACCATTCGCTTCCAAGGGCCGCTCGAGACACGGGCGTCGTGCACTGGCGCATTTGATGCTACTTGCAATACAAGCGCAAAGACATCGAGGGGCTTTAAGGCCGTCTCCCAGCTGTAGATGAAAAAGTTTGCACTGGCTAAATTTCTCATCTACAATTGGGAGACTCGTCACCCGTTGAGGCAGACCAAGTTCTAGGCTGTATAAACACATACACACCACCCAATTTTATCAGATCATTAATCGACAACGCTTTAAGCCGGTCTTGTATCTACAACGTAAGTAAGGCAGTGGAAAATCGAATGGGTCGACTAAGGAATACCAGGTTTTCGAGTGATTGCATAATTGAACAGGTTAAAAAGCTAGTTGCGGCAACTAGGGAAAGTCCGGAGCCACGGTGGGGTCGTCGGGCGGTCATCCCGTACCACCATGACATCTCACACAATATAAAGGCGTCCGCAAGGAAGTTTGGCGCCGACGTAGTGTTTGAGAGGGATTTTAGATTGGACCGGTTGACCCCGTTTTGGAAAACACCCAACCAATGTAAAAGGGCGCACAGGGAAAAAGCGACAGTATGCGAGTCCGGTGTGGTGTACGAAATTCCGATGGAGTGTGGTGTCACTCATGTAGGCCAAACCAAAAGTTCTTTGAACGATATATTAACGGAGCATAAATGAATATAAAAAGAAAGATTCAAATTCGGATATAGCCAAACACCTGAATGGATGCGCAGACTGCTCTCCAGCCTGGGGAAACGTGAAGATTTTAGAAAGGGAAAGCAACGACATGAAGAGATTAGTGAAAGAAACGATCGGGATTAAAGGAATTCTGGGCTGGGATAAATGATTTTAGATTGGGATTTTACTAATAGCATATCATTTAGTGGTCCGAAAGAAAGAAGGCAGAAAGTCAAAAGCCTGATTTCCGGTACGAAAATTTGAAAATACAGCGGATATTTCGTACATCATTCTCTTCGAAAGCTCTCTGCTTTTTTTACTGTCATAGATCCGCAGTACCCGAAGTGTGTCACCCAGCTGAAACGCATGTCGCACGACACCGAGCCTCACTTATTCCCTTCACCCCTAAGCTGACAGTGCGGTGGAGACTATGCGTTTGCCGGACCAATCATCCGCCTCCCTTTCCTCACCTGCAGACCTCATTCTCTGCGCGCGAGGGAGCGTGATCACATGGAAAAAGCGTGGCTGGCCTAACGAGCACGTAGCTTCCACAGCACTGTCAGCTCAGCGGTGAACGTGGTGGAGAAACCAACTTCTGTCTGTCCGAGTTTTGAGCGACGGTCTAATGTTCTAGGGGGAGAGTGGCGGTGCCCGGGTACACAAAGGAGGGTCCCAGCAAGAGGGGAGTCCCTCCATTCCGTCTTCTTGAACTCGCAGTCTGCTTTCCGCGCCTACAACCGTCAAAGCTCGTTTGCTCCGTTGGCTTTTGTGGCAGACGTTCGAAATGACAAATAATCAGGTGCAGCCAATTGTGTGTGGTTATTGCGATTTGCGGTTTTCAACGCAGGGATTGCCTGTGCACCAGATCCAAACCGTGCACCTCCCCCGGGAAGGTATACCTGTTGTTTTTATCAGAGTGCGACCCTCATAGTCCCTGCTCGCATCTCGCGAGGGGAACAAGAATCCGCTCGGCGAGCGGATTCTTGTTCCTCTCGCGAGATGCGAGCAATCTCTCCGTATGTCGTGTGTAGATCTGGAGCAGGTGGGGCGCTCGCTGAGCGGCTCCAACCGATCCGTGGGAAAGTGGTGGAGCGCGTCGAGCGGTCCGGGGTAGTTCACCGCGCAGCCTTTTTCGGAGGAGTACGATCTGTGGTCACTCGCAACATTTCAGTTTCGTTATCATCGTTGCCGAGGGGGAATGAAGGAGTTTCGTGGCTTTTTTTGTTTCGATTGCTGGGTGGGCTCTCTTGCTGTGATTGCTTTTGTTCCTCTCGTCATGGCCGACTCGCCCTAGCATACTGCGGCGGTGACATCGTTGCAGTAAATTTCAGGAGGTCTAATGAAACGCAGTGACAGCGAAATCAGCGACAGCGACGAAGATACCAGTTTAGCTACAGCTCGATACGACGAAGCAGCCGTTCTCGGCGAAGTGTTTTCCGAGTCGTTCGCCTTGCCAGCGAAGAGGCCCGAGATATCGCGTTACGTCGAAGACGTTGTGAGCGCCTATTCGGATGAAGAGCTAGGTATGTCGTTTGTTCGTTGTCTGGTCCCTGGAATTTAATTGGAATAGTTAGAAGACAATACGCCAAATACTTCGCAGATGGAAGTCGCCTTCGGAGTTGACGCTTTACGGCATGCGTGTTTGGTATTGCTTAATTGCATACTACGGCTCGTACAAGTACTTCTAGTTGTCTTCGTCGGGTTTATATAACTGTAAGGAAAAATAAATTGTGTCTTGACATCGGGGTCACCATTAATCAAGTAGTAAACAATCAACATTTTTGTCAAAGCATGAAGTTCCGATCAGAACTTCATGCTTTCAGCACGATAGCAGTGGGAACGGAAACTGTTAAAAAGCTTGTACTATTTGAGCGATCGAGTTGGTGCTTTTTAAACATTTAGAAAGTGGAGACACATAAGGGACGGTACAGAAAGGACAATCTTTCAACTTCAGCAACATTTATTTTCGGCTTCAAGCCAGACTGTGCCCGTTACTCGAAAAAATTAATTAATTAAAATTACAATTACTTGACTTAAAATGTAACTGATTACCGTTACAAATTACTTACCGTAAAAAGGTAATCGAATAATTACTTCGTTACTTTACTTGATTACTTTTGCGTTACTGCAAAGAAACTCACGAAAGACATTCCAGGTTTACTGCGTGTTTTGGGGAGGGATTAATTGCCTCATCTAAAATAAAACGCGGATCAAATGCACTGAGTAGATTTTGTCACATATGCTCAGGTTAATAACTTTCAGAGGTCGAATGTATAAAAAAATAAATGTCAAACTGTTTTTTTATTGTTCCATGTCTCCGGTTCCTATGGAAGTTCTTTACCAGCTCGCCTGTGTTTTATACCCTTTCTTCGATTAAACTGGTGTTGAAAATAAATGGGTCCTGCATAATCGGCTGAGACAGAATGGCATCACATGAACATACGACGAATGCATTTGGGCAATACACTTGCTAATGCTGGTCGGAGGTAACACACACCACTCAAAATAATCCTACTTCGATTTCGGCGAAACGCAAAAATACTGCTGCCACATCTTCGCGCTGGCTGCTTCATGTTGCTAAAAGGCTAGTTTTGCTTATTTAAACGGTTTAGTAGGGAGAACAAAATGCTCTACTTGCTTTTGAATACGTTTCGAAGACTGCTGCTTGATGAAGGTTGCTATCCGACCGAATGACTTCTTTTTTCTTGGTCACCAAATCATATTATGGCACAAAGTCACAGCTGAATTGAGTATGCAGTTAAGAAGTATCATAATCAGTAATCAGCACGCGTCCACGTCTCTCACATGTTTAAAGATAATATTAATAATAATAGTTATTTGCACATAAAAACGACATCCTGGGCGGCGTGCAAGGCTGCACAGAAAGATGAAATCCCGCACGCAAGTGACCTGTCAGCCCGCTCCTGCCTCAACTCGAGTGTCCATGTCAGGTGTCACTGTCAGCCATTGCTTATTCGTTGTTTCCCTTTTCCCGAAGTTTCGATCTAACTTCCCGCATGCACAGTCCGCTTATGAGAATCCCCGCCGGCCTCAACTGGAACTTCCTCCAACATTCTCATTTTTAAGAATGCGGCTTGGAAGTCTCCCTTGCCTGCCCATTGTTTGACGTCGAAAGTGACGAGGGTTTTTGGTCGATCTCCGTTTAAACTGACAATTTTGCTGTTACAATAGGCTGCCGGTGTCAGAACACCGACTCATCTTCTGCTTACACGAACCCGCCGGTGGGAAGTCACGTGGCACAAAGCGCATAGCCGGTTGGACTGCAATATTTAGCTTTTACAACGTTCAGGCGTGAACATGGGGCCAGGCACCACGCTGTTCTTTGTGTGTTTGCGGGGTGGACGCGCTTAGGCGGAAACATCAATAAACGATCGAGCACAAAAACAAAACGCAGACAGCTGGTTATCATTTGAGCCCGTCCTCGTTTCGAGCTTCTCACAAGGTCCTTTTTCAAAGCGGCTTTCTCGGTTGGGCTCGCTGCCTTCGGTCCTTTCTCGTTACATCCTTCGCGTTTCATCCTCCAAGAAGAAAATAAATAAAATGGGGGCACTTGGAGGTGGCGGTCTCATGGCTTGGTCACCGGCGACTCACCGCATATGCCCGAAGAAGTTTCTTTGAGTCCGTCCCTCCCTCCTCCCAACTGGCCTACACGCAGATTTGTACCGTACGCATTACAAGTAATCAAATTACTTGTAATCAATTACTTTTTGGAGTAATTTTGTAATCAGTTGATTACTTTTACTAGGCAGTAATCACAAGAGTAATCTGATTACTTTTTTAAGTAATCAAATTACTTGTAACCGTTACTATTTCTCCCGGCACACGCCTTTTTTTTCTGAAATGACAAAAATAAAATTTGTTTGTTTTTTTCGAACGGAAAAAAGAATGATTTTTTCGGAGCTGTAGGAAACGAGGTCAATCCCTTTCTATGTACAGTTTCTGTGGAATGTCCGTTTTTTTTTTTTTTTTTTCGAGCTGGGACTGGGAGTGGGAAGCCCCAGGGAAGCCACAGTGCGTGACAAAGGCCATTCAGGGCGAAGTTTGAGGGAGCAGAATGTAGCTTTGTAAGTCCTTCGTTCAAACTAGCCCCCTTACGCACACACACACAGAAATAAAAAAATAAAAAAAAAAAATTCTGCTTAGGGTACCTACTCGCAGCCCGTAGGAGAACCAGAACCGAAGAAATGCCTAAAGCGGATGCAAAATATAACAAAGCCAGTCGAAATATTTCCCCATTTCCCCTACGTGGTCTTTGTGACAAGCAATGTTTCGAGTTGAGAAGTAGTCGGGGCGATCTCTTCCGCTAATGGATACTACACATGATCCGTTTCAAATCGTGGAGCTGCTGCTCTTTTGTATAACATGCGAGCTCATCCACATGTCAATAATAAAATGAGCGACGCAAACTTTGAGCGACAACCCTTGCTGAAGCTTAACAAGATCTAGAACCCCCCCCGCTCCCCCGCCCCCCCCCCCCCCCCCCCCACACACACACACACACACACACTGGCGAACGCCCAAATCATTAAACTTCTTCAAACGAATTATATGCTTGTGTCCGCATTGTGAAGGCGCAACGACCACGAAGAGGGAACCAGTTTTTCTTCATCAATACTTGTGCAAATGTGAAATATAGGTTGGAAGTAGTTCATTGTTATGTTTGTCTTCACACAATAAAGTAATCGGAAAAGTAACGGTTACTTCTTTAAGTAATGTCCAATTACTTTTGCCTTCGAGTAATCAAGTAATCTAATCGAATACTTTTTAGCCAAGAGTAATAGTAATTGTAATCGAATACTTTTTTTTAGTAACGTGTACAAGGCTGCCTACACGCATGCGCTCACATACACTCACACACGCGCTTTGGTCCCCCGGTTTGGCTAAACGGTTCCTGGAATACGTCCGTTCTGCTCCTGAAACGTGCAGCGAAGGTCAGGACCCGCTCGTTGGGTTGTCCCGAAGTGGTCGCAAGCACTGGGCAATAAAACACCCAAACTGCGTCTTTGCGTCAAAGCACGGCCACGGGAGAGTGCACCCCCCCTTCCCCCCTCTTTTGAGAACACTGCGCTGTCGCGTTTTATTCCTTCTCTTTCCCTGGCTAGCACTCCCTCCGCCGCGAACTCGCATCTAGTGTGACCGTGTTAGAAGCGCGGATATAACTGCATCGCCCTTCTTCCACCATATCTTTTTTTTTTTTTTTTTTGCCGGACGGTAAAAATGTAGCGAGTAATTGTGAGTAATTCGTTACTCAGGAAGAAAGGGAATTGCTTTAGAAATTACATTTTCCAAAAAGTAATGGATTAATTACTAAATTACAAAAAATGTAACGGATTAAAAGTAATCTCGTTACTTGTAACGGATGACCAGTGTTGTACACGTTCCTAAAAAAAAAGGAACGAAAGCTCGTTCATCGTTCCTTCTGATTTTTGGAACGCGTTCCCGTTACAAGTTACATCTGTGAAAAAGGAACTCGTTCCCGTTACAGTTTAAAAAATGGAACGTATCGTTACATATACATTACATTTATATTTTGCTAATTACTATATTTAGTTTAATCAAGCAGAGGAGGGGGCGAGGAGGAAACTGGGGGAAAAACTACCAAAATGTTTGCTTAAAAAAAAAAAAAAGAGGGACTTGAGGTTCGGGACAAGAGTGGCAAGGAGGGACACGCTCTTTCCTAACGAGGAACGCACGTGAGCCCGTGAGCCTCGCTCTGCCTACGTTTTGCTTTTTTTGGTCAGTCTTTCCTTGAGCCGTGCTCGACTCGGATCCTCGATTTAATCGGAGTAACGTTTCGTGAACGCTTAGCTTTCTTTCACGTTTCGAGTTTTTCGATGGCTTCCAGGTGGAAGAGAGCGCGAACTCTCAAAAAAGAATACGAAGAGATTGTGCAAGAGATCGTCTCCGCTTCGAGCGCTCATGAGTCGGTTTCGAAGCCCCCAGTTTCTGCGCGTTCCCGTGGAACATCTTCCAGCTCCGACGCCAGCAGTAGCGTCGCGAGCATCAGCGATGTCACCGCTTCAGACGTCAGCAGCACGGAGGAAAGTGACAGCTACAGTGGTGACGATTGCGAGCAGCATGTAGACCATACGGTAAGCGTGCCAAGTACGTCACGTGCCGGCGTTGCGGCTGCGTTCCAGCCGGAACCTGTGCCTTCGGCCACCGAGGAGCTAGCGGCGGTTGCACGACAGCGTGGATTGTCCCACGGTACTGTAAACGCTTTCGCCGCCGTACTCCGGAGGCTAGGGCATGATGTGCCGAAAGATGCGCGGACGATTTCAGGTACCGAGCGGAGAGCACTCCTCCAGCAGGACAACACGTTCGTTCACTTTGGACTGAAGAAGGGCATCATCGAGGCACTAAGTCAAGAAGCTGCCCCGTCAAAGATAACCCTCCAAGCAAACGTCGACGGCCTGCCTCTTTTCAAGAGTTCAAGTGTGGGCTTTGCAGCTTTGCTTTGCAGGGTGACGAACAGTGTCGACTCGACGCATTCATCGCGAGCCTCTTCTGTGGCAGTGGAAAGCCGCCCGACCTTGAGGCATTTCTGGGACCTTTCCTCTTGGAGATGCAGGAGCTCATCCAGGATGGTCTCTTTCACAAGGGAACACACAGTGACATGCGACTGAAGGCTGTGGTGTGCGATGCTCCAGCACTCAGCTTTGTAAAAAGAATCAAGTCGCACAACGGATACAACGGTTGTGAGCGGTGCTCAACGAAGGGTCTCTTCGAAGAGCGAAGAGTGACCTTCCCCGAGCTGGATGCACCACTGCGGACTGACGGGTCATTTCGATCACAAGACAATCAGCGCACCACACCGGCACAACACCATTTACCTCCCTCAATTTAGACATGGTAAACCTTTTCCCCTTGGATTATATGCATTTAGTTTGCCTTGGCATCATGCGCCGTTTGCTAAGGAATTGGATTTGTGGTCGCGGACGTTTGACTCGAGCTCAGAAGCAGGAGCTGAGCAGTAGGCTTCGCAGCTGCGCACCACACTTTCCTCAGCACTTCCAGCGGAAGCCTAGGGGTGTCGAGGAGCTGGACCGACGGAAGGCCACAAAGTTCAGGGCTTTTCTTCTTTATCTCGGGCCAGTTGTCCTTAAGGGAATTCTTCCAAAAGAGCTTACAAGCATTTCCTCGCTCTTCATGTGGCTATGAAAATTCTCACATCACCAACTTTGCATATTCCTTACAATAGCTATGCAAAAGAACTTCTTCACTACTTTGTGCGAGAGTTTGGGACGGTCTATGGAGCTGAGCAGCTGTCCTACAACATTCACTCAGTGAGTCACTTGGCAGAAGAGTGCCTTGTTCATGGCCTTTGGATGCGTTCAGCGCATTTGGTTTTGAAAGTTACCTCGGCAGGATGAAGGGTATGGTGAGGTCCCCAAACAATCCACTTGCTCAGATCGGCAGGAGACTTTCGGAGCATGTTGTTCCCACTAGCGAGGTGTGCTCCGCTCGACGCATGCCGAAAGAAGGAGACTGTTTTCTTTTGAACGACTCTCCAGTGATGATTGTTAAAGTCACTGCAGATACCTGCGAAACAGCCGCTCTGCAGCAAACAAGAGACTTTTTTCGGTTGCCTGTGCCCTCATCCTCAGTCGGAACACTAAGGGCTGATTCGGTGCAGTCCGCCACGCAAGGGTGGCCACTTGCAGCTTTCGAGAATGCTGTGCAGTGTGTCATGCTGCCTTACAAGATGGGATTCGTTGTAACCCCTCTTCTGCACCAGTGGTGATATCGTTCATTTTGACGTCCTGGACAGGGTTGACTATGGTTGGTTACAAGTCAAGAAGATAGTAAAAGCTCCTCCCACAAGCATGATGCGCCCACTTCAAACTCCTTCGTAGTCGAGAAAATAGTTAGCTGACAACGCCCCTTCTTCTGCGTTTGTAGTTTTGACAAATCCGAAGGTGGCCTTTGTTTTCCATTATGAATTCCAACGTGGAGACAGCAGAATGCGATTCCTCCAAATCTTCTTCATCAAGAGAGTCTAGTGCAGCCTCGCCGTCTACACCAAGGGGCCTCTACAGGAAATATAAGAGCAGCGATGTCCTCAATGGAGTTGCACGGCAGCTGATAATGAACACATGTGTTCAGGAGCGACAGATGCTGCCCGCCAAGCCCGACCTTAATGTACTGGGGAAGAGTCCTGCATTCAAAGTAAGCAAACTGTTTGGCGGTGGTGTACAGACTATCCTTGAAATTAGGAAGGAGGTGAAAGCAACCGAGGGACAATTTGTGACACTCTCTCAGAAGCGCCCAGCAAGTGAAGGCAAGAGGCGGCGCAAAGTCAAGTACGGTGACTTCACGCTGTGTGTGCTGAGATTGTGCGTTCACCGTTTTTTTTTCAACGGAGCAAGGACCCCACAGTCAAAAAGATAAAGGCCGAATTCTGCACGAGCACTGAACCCCCCTCAACGAAGGCCTGGACTATGCGTCGCTTTCACTTTCTCTGCGTCATCGGATTCGAGCATGACAAGAGGGAACGAAACTCACAGCTCATTGAACGAGAGGACATCGTCGCCTGGCAGCAGGTGTACCTGCATGAGATCGCACGTCACCAACAAGATGGTCGGAAGATCTTCTACCTGGACGAGACGTGGGTGACCGCAGAACACGCTTTCTCAAGGGTGTGGGTAGACACGACGGTGGCCTCGTCTCACAACGACTTCATTCGTGGTCTCTCAACGGGCCTCAAGCAGCCATCGGGAATGGGCCAACGCTTTATCGTCGCCCATTGGCCGTGAGGACGGCTTCCTCGACAACTGTCTGGACGTGTTCCATGGCCAAAAGACCGACGATTACCATGAGGAAATGGACGGCACCCGCTTCGAGAAGTTGTTTGACAGTGTCCTCGACAAATTGCTGACGGGAAGCGTTATGGTCATGAACAGTGCTTCTACTATTCCCCGTGGTTGGAAGCAGTGCCGACGATGAGTACCCGCAAGGAAGACATCCAACAGTGGCTAACATCTAAAATAATGTTTTAAGACCCCAAGATGCTGAAGAAGCAGCTCGTCGACATTGTGGCATTGGTGAAGCCACGATACCTAAAGTCAGACTTGTACACGTTACTGAAAAATTGTAAGGAATTACCGTTACAATTACTCAAGGCTAAATTGTAATTTATTACAATTAAAATTACTCTCCCATAAAAGTAAGTAACCGTTACCCCAAAAAGTAATCCGTTACTTTCGTGGCGTTACTTTCAACAATATGGTCTACAATTAAGAAACAAAGGGAAGAGGGTTATTCAAGTTCTTATGGTTGCAACCTGTTCCATTTAATGCCCTTGAGTATTCTGAGCAACAGCTGACTCTCGAAAGTCTCGTCAGACATGCATTTTGCACTATTTCTTACTGAAGATGTCGACTGTTATGCTGAACACCCTTTGAACTGAGGCACTGTATGGAAGTGGCATATTATTCCCCACAAATGCTTTACGCTCTTCATTGAGCTTCTTCAGCGAAGCAATGGAAAAACTATTTGCTTCGAAGATAGATCAAAGCTTCGTCGTAGCAGCCGTTGCCTGATATTCGAGTGTTTTAGTAGATCGTTCCGATACCTCCATACCCCCGATAACGTTATGATGAATGCGCATGTGCGGCGGCGGAGTATCGGGTATCGTTATCGGAGTCATCGGACCAATCTACTGAAATTTTCCATTGTCGAAATCGCGAAGCTGTAGAAGTCACCATACAACTGGCCAAAACTAGAATAAGAATTAATTTATGTCCATCTTAGTATACCGGCATATAGTGCCAGACAATAGCAAAACATAGTTGTATCAGTAAGGTATTATCGATATTCTGCTTCCTTTGGTTCTGAACAGGTCGAGCCTCGGTTGAGACGTTGGTGAATAAAAAAGGGTTTCCAGTATATAAATATAAGTAATGGAAAGAAAAAAAAGGACACTCATAACAACAATTAATTAGAACGTCGGTTAAAACAAGGAAATGTAAACGCACGTTTGCCGTGTGTACCTTTCTTGATGCCGTTCAAAAACGCACAGAGCACGAACCGACTGCAGTTTACTCCGATGTTCTCCAGATAGACGTCTGCTGATGCCACGGGCAGCGATGGGCAGAGAACTAAGTAAGCCGCGCTATGGCCCCACTCACAAGTTTCACTCTCTCCTCAAGCCCAGAATATCAAGTCTATGTCAGCCACCATTATGTTTTGTATGTAAAAATTTCTGCTTGAGATAAGATGCGTCCTGCTGGGGTAAAAAACAGGGAGAAGAAAAAAGGAAGACCATTACCACTTTCGAAGTGCTCGCAAAAAGCTGACTCACACCAATGGTGACTGAGATGCAGATAACGTGGCTGGAATTCACAAATAAAGTAGGCCAACCCTAGAAGTTGGACTACAAAAGAGTAAGTAGCTCTTAAAACAGGGTCAAACAAGGCGAAAGAAGCAGAAAAAAATACATCCTGTTTTCTAAGAGAAGATGATAAGGGTGCAGCAACGAACGAGGGTGCTTGTGGCAATAACACCTTCACATATTATCACATCCCTTTTAGTGAATTTTAGGGTAGACGGAGCGTTGTCTCGTTCAGTGACACTATGAAAATGGTCGTAGTCACTATAACCGAGAAGGATATTGTTAATTCTTGTCTGTGCACTCACCGCCTGGAGCTTCTCGAAGAGGCACACAATCACTTGGTGTCCACCTCGCCCCGCCTTCGATCGCAAAGAAAAACAAAGGGTCTAAAAAAAGCGGATATAACTTGCCCCCCCCCCCCCCCCTTTTTTTTTCTTATATTTGTAGAAATGTTCATTTCGATTTTTTGACATTGTTGTTAAGGTCTAAAAAAAAATAGATTTAGGGGCTTAGTGTTGCAAAAAAAAAAAAGGCTTTGCGGAACTGAAGAGTGCCAAGCCTCCCTTTGCGGTGTCACAGCGCTCGACTTTACCAAAATAAAAACAACCCTTTCTTTTAAAAGAGGGGGGGGGGGGGGGGGAGTCCTGAAAAAAATGTAACGGATTACAAGGAATCCGTTACGTAAAAATGTAGCGGAATTACTTTAAAATTACTCAAGAAAATATGTAATTATTCCGTTACTAAATTACTGATAAATGTAAGGGATTACAAGTAATTTCGTTACTTGTAACGAATTACGTACAAGTCTGCCTAAAGTATTGTTTGATCACTGCTGCCAAGACAACTGACTGCAGTGTGGGCAGGCTCCCGCCTCACCACGCAGCGAGTTCAATCCCAGTGAACTGATATGGGCCCAGATCAAGAACGGCGTTGCTACCTGAAACATGACGTTCAAGATTGTCGATGTGGGGACACTCCTCAACGAAGAAGTTGGCAAGGTCACCAATGACAACTGCATTAATGCTGTGATGCATGTTATTGACGTTGAGGAAATGTTCAGACAAGGCGGTGCCACAAGTGCTCATATCCAGCCCACCGTCATCCAGCTGGATGGAGAGGACATCCCATCCGAGAGTGACCTGTCTGGTGTTGATCCCCTTGACGAAGAGTAACGCCAACATTAAAGAAAGAGCGTGCAACATCTCGGAACACAAAACGGTCCTTTTTAAGGACCACTCATATGCTGTAAAATCGGGTTGTCGTTTTTGTTCACGACCGACCTCCCGTGTCTCATGTTGTCATGCTTCTCTGCCTCGTTACCTTATAGCAGGGGCGGCCAAGCTGCGGCTCTTTGCGTGTTAAAGAACGGCGTTGTGCAAAGAGCATGCCGTTCACGCAAAGAGCCGCATGCGGCTCTTTGCGTGTTAGAGTGCGGCTCGCGGCTCCCTTCCCGATGAAGGGAGCCACGGTCACACGAGCACTTCCCCAAAAAGAGAAATAGAAAGCGTTTTAAATAAAAAGACAGGTGGCGGTTTGGTATTCTTGTGCCACTGCTACCTAACATAAATGTTGGACTGCTTTTGACTCGGATAGATTGAAAGTACTTTGAGTTTCGTTTATTGCTCTAAACAAAAGTCTGCGCCCGTGCCCCTGCCCTCCCCTTCCCACTCCTCCCCCCCCCCCCCCCCCCCCCCCCCCGCGGCTCTTGAAAGTTTCGTGGTTTTGTTTGCGGCTCTTAGGCCGGGTCAGCCTGGCCACTTCCCCCTTATAGCATTGTTCATGGCTTTTCGATATGGCAGCCACCAAAGAAGCTTTTCTTTTTGTTGCAATAATGTCTAAGCTGGTCTATAACTCCGTTGTGCCATGAATCAGCAGTATAAAATTCAAGTTTGCCAAAACAAAAGTCAGGAACCATGGGCGTACCGCCCCCCCCCCCCCCCCCCTTCCAGTTCTCAGAGGGGGGGGGGGGGGGCAAGGCATGTGTTTTGCGGCCCCCCTTGAAACAACCGCCACTGGGCAGGGCAAACACTGGCGGGCGGCGCTCAATGGATACCAAGGGCACCGGCCTCCGTCCCTGAGGGGGGGGGGGGGGGGTATCTGGTTTGCCCCCCCACTCAAAAACAAGTTGGTACGCCACTGTCAGGAACCCATGTATAGACCGACACGCGGGCTTGACGTCACGGAGCTGCGGCGGCGCTGCGATCGCGCCGGAGCCGGCTGGTGTGGGCAAAAGGGCGCACGTTTCGCATGGGCGTCATAGCATTTCAGCATGCCGCGAAGCTGTTTTGCCGTTAATTGCACCGAAATGTACAAGAAAAGCAGCGGAGTGAGTTTCCACAAGTTCCCGGCAAACTCTGAAAGGCATATATAGAAGGTGGATAATATCCGTGGGTCGAAAAGAATGGTCGCCTCGTGCGAACGACCGTTTGTGCAGCAAGCACTTTCTTGAAGGCAAGTGCGGCTTCCATTTCAATCTTCGTCCCGAGGCTTGCTTATGTGCAGGGAAGCCGTCGTCTGATCAAGACCACCCGGATTCTGTTCCCACGGTGTTCGTGCACAAAGCACCGGCCAAGCGCTCGTCGGATGCTCGCTACACTCGTGCGACCCAGCAGAAGGGGATCGGCGACAAAACGGCAGTGTTGTAGGCGTTGCCGAAAAAAAAAAAAAAGTAACGAAATACTTTACTCGTTACTTGCAAATAAAAGGTACGCGTTACCGAGCTACGTTACCTAAATATAAAAGGAACTCGTTACCACTACCGGTAAAAAGTAAAGCACGTTACTTCTGCGTTACTTTTAAAATTATGATTTAATACATTTTACGGTTTTGTATACAGGTATGCATAAGCTCATATATCAAGAAACATTATGTTCATGCAGACACTGAACATAATTACTTTATCTCTTTTCACGGTTTCACCTAAACACGAGAAAAAAGGCAAAGAAAAACATGGCCTGAGGCCTAAAAACACGGAAAAAATTGACCTGTAATTTCTTTAAGACTTGGGAAGTAGTAACGAGTGACGTAAGTACGTTACCCGTTACTGTTTCGAAAAAGTAACGAGTACGTTACTACATGAAACAAGTAACGCGTTCCTGGTAACGCCGTTACCTGTAATGTGTTACCGCCAAGACAGCAGGACGGACAAAAAGTTACTGCTTGTCATACCTTGTGGTCATGAGGGCAGGAAAAATATCATACCTTGACTTCAAGACGCTGTGTGTATTTAATCAATTACTAAATACACTTCCGTTGACCCACAGTCTGCTGATCCCGCCGGCAGTGCAGAAACCGACTCGAAGCAATCGTAGGCCTCGAGAGACTTCTACGCCTGCACCGTGCCGGCCGTAAACTGGCTTGGCAAAAAAAAAAAAAAAAAAAAAAAAAAACTAAATAAACGACGACGTGAGCCGTCGACTTCGGTGACAGAAACTTTACGTCGGAAGTCCAGCAGGCCTTGTTTCCACGGCGTACGGATCCTCGTAGGCAACGTCGTCCACGCACAGTTTGTTTCGGTACCGCTGCCGTTCAGGCTCGGGTAGCGAGCTCAAATAGTCGGGCATAGCATACGACATACGTTTTCAGGAAATACGACGCACAAATAAAGCTAGAAGCGTCCCTACAACCTCAACAACGAGCGCACGCCACACAACGCAATGGCGAAAACACGGAGAGCCGGGCCGTTTTTGCCCACACAGCTACCGCGCATGCGCGGCCTTCGGGCCGTGTTGGTAAACAGAGCCGCTCCGCGCGTCGGTCTATAGCAGAGACATCAGATGCCATGTGGCTTCCAGCTGTCCAAACATCTTCACTATGCAACCAATCAGATTTTGATTGCAAATAAGCTCTTTTTTGGCCGAGGGAAACGACACAACAAATCATTGCCAGTGCTCTGCTTTAAAGCATAAGTGGCCAAATTCACGACTGAGGCCACTCTGGGAATAGCAGTAACGTGTGTTAACACAGTGGAGACCATAATCTCACTGCCACTGCTTTGTTTCGGAGTATAAAGGGGGTGCCTCTGGCCATTCACACAACCGAGGCCACTCTGACAATAACAATAACGTGTGTCAGCACTGTTGGCAGCAAGCTTTCACTGCCAGTGATCTGTTTCGAAGCATAAACGGGATGTCTTGCCGTTCACACAACCGAGGTCGCACTGAGAAGCGCAATAACGTGTGTCAGCACTGTAGGCAGCGACCTCTCACTGCCAGTGATCTGCTTTGAAGTATAAACAGGCCTCTGTAGCCATTCACACGGTTGAGGCGACTCTGAGAATAGCTGCAACGTGTGCAAGCACAGAGGGCAGCAAAATCTTTGTGCCAGTGATCTGTTTCGAAGCCTGTGGACAATCACACGACCGAGGCCACTCTGACAATAACAAGAACGTGTGTCAGCACTGCCAGTGATCTACTTTAAAGGTGGCCAAGTTCACGACTGAGGCCACTCTGGGAATAAGAGTAACGTGTGTTAGCACAGTGGAGACCATAATCCCAGTGCCAGTGCTCTTTTTCGAAGTATAAACGGGCGCCTGTGGCCATTCACACGACCAAGGCCACTTTGATAATAACAGTAACGTGTGCCAGCACTGTTGGCAGCAAGCTTTCACTGCCAGTGATCAGTTTCGAAGCGGGATGTCTTGCCGTTCACACAACCGAGGTCACACTGAGAAGCGCGATAATGTGTGTCAGCACTGTAGGCAGCGACCTCTCACTGCCAGTGATCTGTTTTGAAGGCAACTCGAGAATAGCTGGATTGTGTGCAAGCACAGAGGGCAGCAAAATCTTAGTGCCAATGATCTGTTTCGAAGCATAAAGGGGGCGCCTGTGGCCAATCACACGACCGAGGCCACTCTGACAATAACAATAATGTGTGTCAGCACTGTTGGCAGCAAGCTTTCACTGCCAGTGATCTGTTTAGAAGCATCGGGATGTCTGGCCTTTCACACGACCGAGGTCACACTGAGAAGCACAATAACGTGTGTCAGCACTTTTGGCAGCGACCGCTACTGCCATCTGTTTTGAAGCATAAACAGGCCCTCCGTAGACATTCACACGGTTCAGGCAACTCTGAGAATAGCTGCAACATGTGCAAGCACAGAGGGAAGCAAAATCTTAGTGCCAGTGATCTGTTTCGAAGCATAAAGGGTGCGCATGTGGCCAAATTCACGACTGAGGCCACTCTGGGAATAACAGTAATGTGTGTTAGCACAGTGGAGACCATAATCCCAGTGCCAGTGCTCTGTTTCGAAGCATAAAGGGGGCACCTGTGGCCAAATGCATGACTGAGGCCACTCTGAGAACAACAATAAAGTGTGTTAGCACAGTGGAGTCAAAATCACAGTGCCAGTAATCTGTTTTGAAGCATCAGCAAGACCTTTGTGGCCATTCACGCTACTAAAAGTAGCAATAATGTGTGGAAGCACAGTGGAGTCAAAATCCCAGGGCCAATAATCTGTTTTGAAGCATAAGCAAGACCTTTGTGGCCATTCACGCTACTGAGAATAGCAATAACGTGTGGAAACACAGTGGATAGCAAAATCTTAGTGTGATCTGTTTTGGAAGACCCGTTCTATCTTGTGCGACGGGTCTTTCGGACTCCCACCCCTACCTTGCTTAGATGGACATCTTGCCGAATGTCCCTTCTGGCATGAGAATTAACGCAAAGTGCGGAACCTGCACGACGACTTGGGGTGCCGCCCACTGCACCGATTACAGTCGCCGACTCTCTCGTCGGACTTTGATACCTGGTGTATGGCTCTTTTCTACGTGTGGTCAGTCATCTGCCTTGCCCCCTCGACAGCAGCCTCTATACTGACGACGATCTTGACAGCACGGTCCAACGTCAGTTCTGGATCTTCAAGTGGACGCTTTCGCATTACATAGTCTCGAAGACCTTGGACAAGTCGGTCTCCGAGATTGTTGTCCAATTCTTGTCTGGAAGGCACAAGGGTCCGCCAGCTTTTGCAATCAGTTTCCGCAGTCAGCTTCCGCATGACTAAATCCTTTATCGCTTCAACGTCTTTTTGTGCCCGGCAGTAGAAATGGTAGCGCTGCACAATCATGGACAGTCCTGGGGGGTAGTGGCCTGTAAGCTGCTGCAAACTTTCGCCGAGCAGGACTTCTCTTGGCCTTTTGGAGCCAGCGGTATACGAATCAGCGAGTATGTTGGCCTTCCGTAGGAGCTCAAGAACACCGCACATTGTTTGGCCGCCGATACGTCGTGAGCGATGAGGTGTTGTTCTAGGGCCTCGACAAGTTCCTCCCATTCATCGCCGCCCTTGCCCGCAAATGCTTCCACTTTCGGCATGGCGGCGCTTTCAAGTCGCCGCTTGCGTGACGAAAAAGACACCAAGTTGGTTACTTATGTTGGTCTTTGTCGTCGTGGAGTTGTTGCAATTAACAAAACATGTTTAATAAGACTTAACGTGCGGGCTGGTTTGACCCGCAACCTAAAAGTCAGTGACCAGCAGCACCTCACTGCTTTATATAGGAAAGGCAATCGATGTGCCCACTAGTGTCCAACCAGGCGCACGGTGGTAACCGCCGGCTGCTACATAGACTGCCCAATTGCCCCTTCTCCTGCCTGCTGCAGCACACTCATCTTCCCGTCTGCCACCTTGAAACAATAGTAAGTGGCCCCCAGAAATCCTTTGCATGCTATATCCTTTATTTTGATATTTGTAGATCTGTTCTGGAGTCGAACATTCCTTCTGCATGTTTTGGTGGACACATTATGCTCGAACCTCATGCTTCCTACTGTTACACTTACTGTTACACTGCCTTTGCCCCTTACCCACCCCCCCCCCCCCCCCTACTGTAGCATGCTTATTTTTGCTGTTAGCTCTTTTGAAGTGATTCAAGTGGCCCACAAGAATCCTTTACGTGTCATATCCTTTACCTGGATATATGTAGACCTGTGTGGGAGTTGGACTTTCCTTCTCTGCAATTTTGTGCGTCTTTTCATGGGCATTGTTAAATTGCTACATTGCTCAGCCATTCTGTGGTGTCGGGGAAGTGCGTATAGGCTTCCTGCGTTGCCCAGGGGGCGCTGCGAAAAGTGACTTGATTAGGACTTGCTTTGTGTAGTACAATAAACTTCAGCATCTCAAACTGTTGGGCATGTAAAGCTTGTCTGCTCTGGTGCAAAATGCGAGGTCACGAGAAATATACGAACAAACAAAAAAGTTTGAATGCTGTTGAAGCACGGGTCAAAGCTAAGAGGCTAGAAGCGTCAGCCAAGAGACGCTGCGTTTCATGCATTCCAAAGTAGAAATGAAAAAAAAAAGAGTAATAAAACTGTCGTGACGCCAGATGGACAACGTCACAACCCAGATATGAGACCCGTACCCAAGCGATGGTGGCATGAATCTGACACTTTCGATTATCTTGCGACGTTGAATCTATCCGATTTCGGACGTCCCAAAGTGTTTTTCTGTTTTTCAACACCACACATAAAGAAAAAAGCTCAGCCAACGTTCCATAAGTCATGCCAGGTGCAATTAGATGAGCTTGTACTACCCAAAATGAGGGCACCACAGTTTGTTCAAAGCTTCAGCGAGGAGGCCTATCGGTGATTGCGTGATTTGCATTTGGATAGGAGTTGTGATGTTGAATGGTGTTCGACCATTTTGTTTTGGGTAACGGCACCGGACAAGTCATGCTCCTCTTTCTGATCAAGACTGTTAGCCTTTCTTTTCTTCATCATGTGGGCCGTCTGAACCACACGACTCGGTTTCATATACTTCTCACAGTGTGAAGTAAACAGGTAAGTTTTTTCATTTCCAAGTTGAGTGCTTTCAAGAATTGTTTTTTTCAGCCAAGTAGCAAGCCATTTCCTGCAGTTGCTCCAAGTTCCTTGCTTTTTAAACATGGTCGAATCTGCCAACGCTCAAGATAAGTCACTGCAGAAAGTTCTTTCTACTTTTGGGAATCATTATTGCCCGAAGCCTTCATCATTGTCCAGCACTTTTGCTTGAACTCGCACGTGTTCATGCCAACGGGTAGTAGTCTGTTGGCAACTTTAGTCACAGCTGGGCGACATTGGAAGGACGGAGGAGGAAAAGGATTACACTCCCAAAGAGGCGATTAGAAGACTGGTGGAAATATCTAGGGAATATTGAATGATGCACAACTAACTAGCACAGCTGGAGTCAGGCGGGACAGAGGAAAATTGGGACTTCCCTCCCACGTGGCTCCGGCCCGAAAGTCTCAGCCCTGTCCCCCAGTGGGTCTGGTGTTGGGGTAACGCCAAAAGGTCTTGACCAGAGGAGAATGGTGAATCCTTCGCTGGGGGGAAAAGGCGGGTTTGATGTTTTTTCGTTTTTTTACCCCGATCCCCCAAAGGTGATCCTGGGGATATCCCATACTGCTGGTGATAGCTCAGGGAGAAACTGTGCTTAGAAGTTGGAAGGTCATAATGTGTTTGTCTTTTTTAGACTTAGGTAGGTGGTTGCAAGCTACCGCCCGTTAAAAGGGTATATAGCCTTACTTTCCATCCAGCCTGTCCGAGCACTGCAACTTCGTAATAGAGCTTGAACACATGCGGTGTCGTTTGCAGAACTAACAGTGCGACATTCCTTATCTAGGCGTCCTGCTCCAGGCTTCACATCGATTTTGGAGAAGACACCTTTTGGTCATCGTCGAGTTTTTTTTTTTTTTCAGATTAGTTCAAAGTTTTTTCTGTCTTGTCAACTGCAGCAGAAACTACAATGACAACCTTGCGAGTAACCTTACTTGGTATTACTACTGGATCTGATTGCACCGGTTAATGAACCGCCGTTGCAAGTGCACAGCAGTTGAACCTCATAACCCGCAACGAGATACGCTGCATGCTAGTACCACTCTACTATCAGCTTTAAATGGTGCTGCATATTATGTATTAGAAACAGTCAATAACAAGCTTAAAAAGTGGATCTGGGTGTTTTATAAACTTGAATACTTCAATTTTATTAAAGAACTACTCCACAGGAGGTCAGGAGCCCTGTGAGCTCCTGACAAGAATTTAAAGTTCCGTTAGATATCCTCCAGCCCAGCCCCAGTAATCAGTGCTGTTCAAGCAGTTAAAGCAGAAACTCGTACTAATAGGGGGTGCTGACAAAGTTTGTAATTCAGTCCAGAAGCGAACATGCTCGTCAGAAACTCCTGCAACGTCCAGTGATGGACTCTG